>OX442416.1:122886-250386 GCA_949361645.1 Spongilla lacustris | reverse complement strand
CAGGGTGGGGTGTGACAATATGATAGGTGTTTTGAGAAATATGGCATGTGAATTTGCATAGCTGCATGCATGCATGTATGAAGTGGGTTTGTTCTTTTAAGGCACTAGTAAGAGTATGATCAATTACAATCAAACCATGGCAAAGTATTATGTATTAAGGTTGTTGGTATTTTATATGTGTGTGTTGGTTCAAAAGCCTTGAGTATCCCTGGAGGATAAATATTGCATTTGTTCAAACAACTGCTGGAAGAGAGGTTACTAGCTGGTGTGAATTTAAAATGTATTGCCCTGTTGCTGCGAGAATGTGATGGGTAAAACATATTTGGTAGCCTGAAGGTTTAATCAGGTTACTAGGTATTTTCCAGTGTTGCATCAGTATTTAGGTGATGGGTAGGGTAACCTGACTGGGTGAGTATTTTGGATTGGACAACCACACAGTAGAGAGTAACAAAAGTACCGAACATGGGTTTTAACAGCTATATTTTGTGAGTGAAGTTATTGGCTCATCCTTCCATGACAAAGTGACATGCTCTTTAGTGACAAACAGGCATCTAAGCAGATTGCTTTCATTGCATGAGAATAATACTTTTGAAACACGCAAATGAATTGTATTAAAATACTAAGCTCTAACAGGAAGTATGTGAATGTTTATCAAAGCTACTCAACAGTACACCCACCTACAACACCAAATATTTTTTTTTACAAACAGTATAAATTTGCATGAAACAACCAAGTCAGAATTCACTGACACTTGAAGATCATCTCAACATTACATTTAGATCTGAGAATTAGTTTACAAGTCATGCCCAGTTGTAAGTGCTAAAGAGTAGTCCTGATGTAGGTGAAACTGCTCACTCTCTTTCTTAATGAACAACGTTGGTTTTAAAACTGATTAGACTTAGCACACATCACAGATTAGAACAGAAGTCACCATGACTCACAAATACACATACACACCAGTTGAGAACCATATCTACAGTTCCTATGACATTGAATACTGTTGAAAAGAATGCTCAAACAGTTCGGCACTTTTTTTCACACACACACATCGGTAACTAAACAGCACACTAAGAATTAAGCCTTAGGCTTCAAAATTAGTAGGTGCTGTAGGCTGTATACACGCGGCTTCTCTAGTGTTACGGGCATATACCAGTTAGAGCTAGCTGAAAGGATGTATAGTTTGCTTGATGCATGGACTGCACCAATGTGTGCGTGTACCCGTAGGCCGTGCGTACATTGTATGCCAATAGGCACCCAGTCGTTCGTGCCTTTAACTCACCAACCATTTGCATCGAAGACATTCTCCAGTGTGGTTTTGTATAACGTAAGGCGAATGACAATCTCGATCTCGTCCACAACACGTAGCAAGAACGCTAATTGGTGCGCACCGCCCGTATGAATGACCTACGGCGGGTGTATGTTTTCTTTTACGAAGAGGTAGTAATACGGCAGCCGCAGGTACGGTAGTATCTATGATTTCACAAGGATAGCTTAGATCTTTATAAGACTAAATTTAAAAAAAACAATTAAAAATTAAGCAATTCGAGGAGGTGGGGCTCAGTGGCACGTGATAATGTGCAAGTTGAAGGGGGTGGAGCTAATATGGTCCGTTAATGGTTGCGTCACTAGTCTCGGAACGGGACCTGCGTATGTAATGAAGTGTAACAAGTGCGCATGCGTAACCGTGGTGAAATAGTTGTTGCCTCTTACTTTCAGTTTAAAAGGTGATAAAAATATGATCATTTTGCTTTTGGCTTCGAAACGTGTGTCTGAACATGGTTTCACTTTTAAAGTTGTTAATTTGTTGTGTTTATTAAAGTTAATTAAGCATCGTTAATAACTTGTAAATAAAATGATGTAAACACATTTGCCTAACCTCAAGTTGTTAGTTTCTAAATATTAGATTTTTTTCATACTCCTATCAAAAGTTATTCCCGTTCAAAAGCATTGCGTTCTTTCGTGGACACCCGGTATATGGGACAGTGTCCAGCAAAATCGGGCTTGTGGGGTTATAATTTCATCACTATAAAAATTATACGTTACACTTAACAGCACATCTTCGCAACGGTACAACCTTTTCCTTTCAATTTTCGTACACTTGTTCCCACACCATTTCTCTCTGTGGAAATCGATTTTTGTAATCTACGTATTTTCCGTGCAGCGGGTACAGCATTCGTTAACCTCGCGGGCTAGAGATCCACATTTCTCGAGGTGCGAGTGTTGAAAACGCGTCAAATTCGGAACATACATAGTGAAGTCCTGTAGCTATTGATTTGTTCAGATCGTTGATTTGTATATTATCCGTTACGGTAATATGGCAGTGCAAAGTTAGTGCATATTTCCCGCTCGATTCGCGCCACCAATGTATCCTAACGCGCTTCCCGTTCTTCCGAGTACATGAATATGCAATTTATATCTGGCTCCGCCTATTCTCCGCCCCAAAGACCCAGTACCACTTTTGCTTGCTGGAAATTAAAGTGGAAACAATCTCGTTACGGCTGGCTTTGACTTTACAACTAGCGATTAACGAAGTAAAGTTAACAAGTAATCGAGGCGATCGTGCAATGCACGTGGACTCTCGTGCCAACTTGGTACGTACGCACTCATAGCCACATTATAATACATCGCAGACAGCAGGAGGGTGGTGATTGATTCATTTAGGAAAAGGCTTTCCGGGGACAAGTACGATTGCTAAGCCTTACTGTATACTACATGTACTATAAGTCTTGCTGCCTTCTTTGCACAACGTTAGCAACACAAACTAGTGCTATGGTGCAGTGCCAGTTATAAGAAGTGCTGTTACTGTGCTTGTAAAGTAGTGCTATGGTGTTGTGCTTGTGAAGTAGTGCCATTGTGCAGTACCCGTTATGGTGCTGAAGTAGTGCCATGCATGGGTGAAGTAGTGCTATGGTGCTGATTGTGTAGTGCTATGGTGCTGCATTTATGAAGCAGAGTGCCTCTGTGTGACGTAGTGCTATGGTGCAGTACTAGTGAAGTAGTGCCATCGTTCTGTGCTTGTGAAGTAGTGCTATGGTGCTGATTGCATATTGATATGGTGCAGTGCTTGTGACAGTGCTATGGTGCAGTGCTTGTGACGTAGTGCTATGGTGCAGTGCTTGTGATGTAGTGCTATGGTGCAGTGCTTGTGACGTAGTGCTATGGTGCAGTGCTTGTGACATAGTGCTATGGTGCAGTGCTTGTGACGTAGTGCTATGGTGCAGTGCTTGTGATGTAGTGCTATGGTGCAATGCTTGTGACGTGCTATGGTGCAGTGCTTGTGACGTAGTGCTATGGTGCAGTGCTTGTGCAAGGAAGCAAGGGCCATGGGGGCCATTACCCCCATTTTATTGTCACAGGGGGGGATTGCCCCCCCCCTCACCTTTATTCAGTACGATCTATACACCATCCTAAAATTTATGTCAGGTCCTCAGCCTATAGACATGCACATTTATTTGTACCCCCCACCTTTAAATACCTTACTACACACCTGATGGTGGCACCGTGCTTCTGAAGTAGTGCTATGCTTGCTGTGGTGCTTATTGTGTAGTGCTATGGTGCTGCGTTTATCAAGTAGTGATATTGTGCAGTGCTAAGCAATGCTATGGTGCTGTGTTTGTGAAGCATGTGAAGTAGTGCTATGGTGTTGTGCATGTGAAGTAGTGCCATCCCTGTTATGGTGCCGAAGTAATGCCATGGGTGAATTATGTGTGCTGATTTTGTGGTGCTATGGTGCCATGGTATGTGCTATGCTTGGGAAGTACAGTGTACATGTAGTGCTAGGGTGTTAATTGTGTAGTGCTATGGTGCTGATTGTGTAGTGCTATGGTGCTGATTGTATACTGCTATGGTGCTGCATTTATGAAGTAGTGCTATGGTGCAGTGTTTTTGAAGTACATGTAATGCTATGGGTCAGTGGCATAGGACGTATGAGTACCATTGGGGCCATAGCCCCCCTCCACCCCCTCCACCAGTACCATATATAAATGGAGGGGGGGGGGGTTGCTACATGCCATCCTAAAAATCCGATCTCTCCCCCCTCCCCCCTCGGCCTATAGACATGCTCATTTATTTGCACCCCCACCTTCCTACACGCCTGATGGTGCTGTCCTTCTGAAGTAGTGCCTTGGTGCTATACTAGTGAAGTAGTGTTGTGGTGTTTATTGTGTAGCGCTATGGTGTTACATTTATGAAGTAGTGCTATGGTTTGTGAAGTAGTGCTATGGTGCAGTGTTTGTTCAGAAGTAGTGCTATGGTGCAGTGCTTGTGCGAGGAAGCAAGGGCCATGGGGGCCATTGCCTCCATTTTATTGTCATAAGGGGGCATTGCCCCCCCTCCCCCCCCTCACCTTTATTCTGTATGATGTTTAAAAGTATAAATGGAGGGGGGAGGGGGGGGGGAAGTGGTATACACCATCCTAAAATTTCTGAGTCAGGTCCTCAACCTATAGACACGCTTATTTATTTGTACCCCCCACCTTTAAATACCTTCCTACACACCTACGGTGGCCCGGTAGGTCGCGCACTAAGACAGTTGCGCCACGCACTACTTGAAGTTTGCACCGCGCACTAGTTGAGGTTTGCACCGTGCACAGCGCATTAGTTGAGATTTGCACCGCGCACTAGTTGAGATTTGCACAGCGCACTAGTTGAGGTTTGTACCCAGCACTAATTGAGGTTTGCACCCAGCACTAATTGAGGTTTGCACCCAGCACTAGTTGAGGTTAGCACAGCGCACTAGTCGAGATTTGCCCTGCGCACTGATATATGCAAACTATGGGATGGCGAATTGTTTGGTTACGTCACTATCTATTAAAGCGGCTATTAACAAACAGTTCGAAGTTCTAATGTTCTCATGCTGCACCGAAACGATCCAGAGGTCTTTCGTTGCCTCCAATATACTAGTTGGGCGTAGCCTGCCCTTCGCGTTTTAGCGGAAGGTCGGGTATCTAATCAAGCCTATACCAGGTACACATACCCGACCTTCCGCCAAAACGCGAAGGTCAGGCTACGCCCAAATAGTATATTGGAGGCAACGAAAGACCTCTGGATCGTTTCGGTGCAGCATGAGAACATTAGAACTTCGAACTGTTTGTTAATAGCCGCTTTAATAGATAGTGACGTAACCAAACAATTCGCCATCCTATAGTTTGCATATATCAGTGCGCAGGGCAAATCTCGACTAGTGCGCTGTGCAAACCTCAACTAGTGCTGGGTGCAAACCTCAATTAGTGCTGGGTGCAAACCCAATTAGTGCTGGGTGCAAACCTCAACTAGTGCGCTGTGCAAATCTCAACTAGTGCGCGGTGCAAATCTCAACTAGTGCGCTGTGCACGGTGCAAACCTCAACTAGTGCGCGGTGCAAACTTCAAGTAGTGCGTGGCGCAACTGTCTTAGTGCGCGACCTACCGGGCCACCGTACACACCTGATGGTGGCACTGTGCTTCTGAAGTAGTGCTATGGTGCTGTGGTGCTTATTGTGTAGTGCTATGGTGCTGTGTTTGTGAAGCATGTGAATTAGTGCCATCCCTATTTAGTGCTGAAGTAGTGCCATGGGTGAAGTAGTGCTATGGTGCTGATTGTGTAGTGCTATGGTGCTGATTGTGTAGTGCTATGGTGTTGATTGTGTAGTGCTATGGTGCCATGGTATGTGCTAAGGTGCTGATTGTGTAGTGCTATGGTGCTGATTGTGTAGTGCTATGGTGCTGATTGTGTAGTGCTATGGTGCTGATTGTGTAGTGCTATGGTGCTGATTGTGTAGTGCTATGGTGCTGATTGTGTAGTGCTATGGTGCTGATTGTGTAGTGCTATGGTGCCGATTGTGTAGTGCTATGGTGCCGATTGTGTAGTGCTATGGTGCCGATTGTGTAGTGCTATGGTGCCAATTGTGTAGTGCCATGGTGCTAATTGTGTAGTGCTATGGTGCCGATTGTATACTGCTATGGTGCTGATTATGTAGTGCTATAGTGCTGCATTTATGGCATGCTATGGTTAAGTGTTTGTGAAGTAGTGCTATGGTCAATGGCATAAGAAGTATGGGGGCCATTGGGACCATAGCCCCCCCCCCCCCACCCCCTCCACAGTACCATGTATCAGAGTATAAATGGTGGGGGGAGGGGTGTGCCACACACCATCCTAAACGTAGGTCAGATCTCTTCCCCCCTCCCCCTCTCCCCTCAGCCTATAGACATGCTCATTTATTTGCACCCCCACCTTCCTACATGCCTGATGGTGCTGTCCTTCTGAAGTAGTGCCTTGGTGCTATACTAGTGAAGTAGTGTTGTGGTGCTTATTGTGTAGTGCTATGGTGCTGCACTTATCAAGTAGTGATATTGTGCAGTGCTAAGCAATGCTGTGGTGCTGTGTTTGTGAAGCATGTGAAGTAGTGCTATAGTGTTGTGCATGTGAAGTAGTGCTATGGTGTTGTGCATGTGAAGTAGTGCCATCCCTATTATGGTGCTGAAGTAATGCCATGGGTGAAGTATGTGTGCTGATTGTGTAGTACAAGGGTGCTGATTGTGTAGTGCTATGGTGCTGATTGTGTAGTGCTATGGTGCCATGGTATGTGCTATGCTTGTGAAGTAGGGTGTGTAACCTCCCCTGAATAATGAAAATCGATTTTTCCGAATACTTTTAAAACACTAATCGATTTTTCAGGTTTTTCTGGATCTGAAAATCGATTTTTCCGAATACTTGAAAAAAGAAAATCGATTTTTCCGAATAGGTTTTGACAATTTGCCAGCCGAATACCTAGGTTATTCAGGTTTTCTGCTCATTGAGCCACCTAAATGTACACATCACACCAGAGACCCTCCTACAGCTACCCACATCACACCAGATACCCTCAGCACACAAACACACCTACCCCCATCACACCAGATGCTCTCAGCACACAAACACACCTACCCCCATCACACCAGATACCCTCATGAGACACACAACCATAGCTTCCCCCATCACACCAGATACCCTCATGAGACACACAACCATAGCTTCCCCCATCACACCAGATGCCCTACTACAACTATCCACATTACACCAGATCAGTACCCTCAGCATGCATCCACAGCTACCCACATCACACCAGATGCACTCAGCACACAACCACAGCTACCTACATAGGCCTAAATCGCTTGGCCTAACCACATACCTAGTTGGGCGTGTCCCGACCTAAGTTAGCGTGGCCACGCTGAGCTTTACCAGTACCTACAGTCTACAGATGTACACATCGCACTTGATGCCAACAGAATAGAACCACAGATGACGTTTACGCACTACCAGCCATGCAGCCTCCATTTTACCATCGCGAGTTTTGAAAATACTAGTAACTAAGTAGGCCTTAGTACGATCGCGGCAACATCAGCTCAGAGAGATTGATGCAAGAAGCCAGCTGGTTCAAAATACACTAAGCGAACTGACTTTGATTTGTAGCTGGAGCTATCCGTCGCCATGACACGTGAAGAGGGAGATCTCTTTTGGCTACATGTAGTTCGAATTACTGCCCGTATTTGATCTCGTCCCCACGTATATATTTATAGTAACAGCAGTGACGTTATAACTTTAAATTAGAAGTAATTATTGTCGTACATGTAATATATCCGGATATCGTCATAAAAATGTATTCGAATAATGAGCGAATTGTCGATGCGGACGACGAATACCTAAGTACCTCCGAATGGAGATTCACAAACCGGTTATTTCGAATAGAACAAATCCAATAATCGATTTTTCCGAGTAATGCTAAATCACTATTCGAGCGGATAGGTTTTTGCGAATATCCCATATCGAGAAATTGGCGGTCAAAAGGATTACGCGGTATTCGGTCAATGTCCATAGAAATGTATGGACGCATTCAGTAAACTGCAGCTAACTGCAGAAAAAAAAATTATATTGACTAGGTGCTCTCGGATTTGCAATGTGGGGACTATTTAGCATATTTTGAGTACTCTCACGCACCGTAGGTACCTATATCCGCACTTCCACATTAATTATGCAAGGTTTCCAATGTCCATTCATTTTATCTCATTTATTTATTCAGTCATCAATAGTTTCCCAACCAAATGATATTTTCCTTAGGTGCCACCGGATTATATGAGAGTAATCAATGCACTTATTTTTCATCATTTTTTCAGAGCTTAGAGCCTTCAAATCGCGCTTCCCTTGAATGGTTAGTGAGATACACCCCAAATCCAAAACGCATAATATCACGTGCTACTCTTTCGTCAGTTAGCCGTGCCCAGACCGAGCTGTTCTGTAAGCACATGTAGTTATTAAAGATAATATGTATTGCATATTGATGTCTATAACCACGACCCCACCCACCACTATAATGTACACAACAACTTAACGTGCAAAATAACTTATTAACCGCTATTTACTGTAGGCAGAGAATAAGAGATAATCTGCTGTAGGTTCGGTACTTCCGCGGACGATTTCGAACGGTACGAAGACGACGATATCGAAGATCAATCCCACGAGGATATGACATGCAGGTTAAAGACCTGGAAGTCTGCCTGTGGACTGGATTCTATGGCAGAACTGAAGCCTACTACCCCACAGGCCACAGGTAACTACTACGGAGGTACGGGAGTGCACGGACCCTATTGCAGACAGACAGCTATAAAGCTGGTACTATACTCTGGACTCTACGGCAGGCAGCGACGGAATACCCCTGGCCCATGTATGGAGTGAATTCTATGGCAATAAGCGATGCATGAAGAATCACACAGTTAACAGCTATGAACTCAAATCTATGGCAGACACCTAACAGCTACAGTGTATGGAGTTGGGGTGATCCCTATTGCACACAGCTATGAAGTACTCCATGGCAAGTAAGCACCTAAGAAATGAATCCTATGGCAGATACCCCACAGCTGACAGCGTGTGTGTGAGCATGTGTGTGAGTATGTATGCGTGACTGTGTGTGCGTGTGTTGTTGTGTGAGTGGCTATGAATCCTCTCTTCCTCTCTCTCTGTACATGTTAGTCAGTATGTACATGTATATGTATACTTAGAATCAGTTCTTGTTACCTTGTATGTAATGTAATTGGCTAGTTATGATGACATTCTGCATTTTTTTCCACAGTACACAACTCAAACTCCAGCTACCAATGCTCACCAATGGCAAGCTCTATTTACCCACTCCCTCCCTCCCTCCCTCCCTCCCTCCCTCCCTCCCTCCCTCCCTCCCTCCCTCCCTCCCTCCCTCCCTCCCTCCCTCCCTCCCTCCCTCCCTCCCTCCCTCCCTCCCTCCCTCCCTCCCTCCCTCCCTCCCTCCCTCCCTCCCTCCCTCCCTCCCTCCCTCCCTCCCTCCCTCCCTCCCTCCCTCCCTCCCTCCCTCCCTCCCTCCCTCCCTCCCTCCCTCCCTCCCTCCCTCCCTCCCTCCCTCCCTCCCTCCCTCCCTCCCTCCCTCCCTCCCTCCCTCCCTCCCTCCCTCCCTCCCTCCCTCCCTCCCTCCCTCCCTCCCTCCCTCCCTCCCTCCCTCCCTCCCTCCCTCCCTCCCTCCCTCCCTCCCTCCCTCCCTCCCTCCCTCCCTCCCTCCCTCCCTCCCTCCCTCCCTCCCTCCCTCCCTCCCTCCCTCCCTCCCTCCCTCCCTCCCTCCCTCCCTCCCTCCCTCCCTCCCTCCCTCCCTCCCTCCCTCCCTCCCTCCCTCCCTCCCTCCCTCCCTCCCTCCCTCCCTCCCTCCAACTCCATCCTCGCCTCTTCCCTCCTTCCATGATCCTCTCCTTCCACTTTCCTTCATCAGAGGAGGCTCAGAGGTGTTCAGTGACAAAGATAAGGACAAACTCAGCAAGGTGACCCACACATACTAAGTCTGAGAGGGAGGCATGACATGGAGGCCACCCTCACCTTGGAGATGGAGACAGAACAGAACAGGGACCAGTGGGGTGTCATGGAGAAGGCACAGAATTTGAACCAGGTCTGGGCACTGGTCACCACTTGCAGTAACCCTTTATAAGCCAGTCAGATACAGTGATATTAGCCCTTTAGTGACACAAGTTTTAACCCTGTAAAGACACCAATATCAGCATTATTCTCCAGAACAAATTTTGTATTTGTATATGTCTTGTTGCCATGGTGATTCATGTCCTCCTACTATGCTGCAAAACTCATAGTCTGTTGTATGATGATTAATTAATTTTGCTTGTTTTCCATATATAGTATGGAGGAGGAGAGGACACAATTACACCGAGTACTTCGAGGCCGCGAGGGGAGGGAGACCTCACAAGGGAGTGCAGCCAGCGGGTGGGTGTGGTCAAGGGAGGTGGTAGCAGATGTGATGAGGCCAAATATTGTGGCATACAATTGTACGATTCCATGAGTGTTGTGTGTGTGTGTGTGTGTGTGTGTGTGTGTGTATTTGTGTGTGTGTGTCTGCAATGTATGGTAGCAAGCACACGATGCATGAACATGAACTGTACAGAAAATGTCACACACTTTAAAAGGAGCACACCTTAAAGGGCATACTTTAAAAGGAGCACACCTCAATGGGCACACTTTAAAAGGAGCACACCTTAATGGGCACACCTTAAAAGGAGCACACCATAATGGGCACACCTTCCCCTACACAAAAATCTTGGCATACATGTTCCAAATTCATGTGTGATATGTTGTCGCATGTGTTCCAGTTTTTCTAGAGCACTGTTGAACATGCTTATGTCATTCAATTGCAGGCATATCACTCTTCTAACTTGTACAGGTTGAAGAGTTTCTAAAACGCGTTCCCCCGAGAAGTTATAAAGTGGCACACCCCTTAGCATATTAGCGGGTATGCCTCATCGGGGAATCGCTTTTTAGAAACTATTCATCCTGTGCAAGTTAGAAGAGTGATATGCCTGCAATTTAATGACATAGATGTACATGTAAGCATGTTCAACAGTGCTCTAGAAAAACTGGAACACTTGCAAAAACATATCACACATGAATTTGGAACATGTCATGCCAAGATTTTTTCGTAGGGGTTCCATTGCGGGATAATGTGCAGACAGCATTCTATATGTAGGGGCCATTTTTCCCTCCCCTAGGAAAGGTCCCCTGTACTGTTCATTGGGAGTACCAACCTGACATCTGCAAAGACTACAAGGAGGCAGGCTACTGCGACTTTGAAGGTTGATGTGTCTGGTGTGTGCTGGTGTGTTATGTAGGTATGTGCTGGTGTTTGCATGTTGTGTTTGCCCATACACCAGCCTATACACCATACACCAGCCTAGACTTCATACACCAGCCTGTACACCAGCCTGTACACCATACACTAGCCTGTACACCATTCACCAGCCTGTACACCATACACCAGCCTATACACCATACACCAGCCTAGACCCCATACACCAGCCTAGACCCCATACACCAGCCTGTACACCATACACCAGCCTGTACACCATACACCAGCCTAGACCCCATACACCAGCCTAGACACCATACACCAGCCTGTACACCATACACCAGCCTGTACACCATACCCCAGCCTAGACCCCATACACCAGCCTACCATACACCAGCCTGTACACCATACCCCAGCCTAGACCCCATACACCAGCCTGTACACCATACCCCAGCCTAGACTCCATACACCAGCCTGTACACCATATACCAGCCTATACACCATACACCAGCCTAGACCCCATACACCAGCCTGTACACCATACACCAGCCTGTACACCATACACCAGCCTAGACCCCATACACCAGCCTGTACACCATATACCAGCCTATACACCATACACCAGCCTAGACCCCATACACCAAACTATACACCTATACACCATACACCAGCCTGTACACCATACACCAGCCTGTACACCATACACCAGCCTGTACACCATACACCAGCCTGTACACCATACACCAGCCTGTACACCATACACCAGCCTGTACACCATACACCAGCCTGTACACCATACACCAGCCTATACACCATACACCAGCCTGTACACCATACACCAGCCTATACACCATACACCAGCCTAGATCCCATACACCAGCCTATACACCTATATACCATACACCAGCCTGTACACCATACACCAGCCTATACACCATACACTAGCCTGTACACCATACCCTAGCCTGTACACCATACACCAGCCTGTACACCATACACCAGGGTATACACCAATGACCATACACCAGCCTATACACCATACACCAGCCTATACACCATACACCAGCCTATACACCTGCCTAGATCCCATACACCAGCCTATACACCTATACACCATACACCAGCCTGTACACCATACACCAGCCTATACACCATACACTAGCTTGTACACCATACCCCAGCCTGTACACCATACACCAGCCTGTACACCATACACCAGCCTATACACCATACACCAGCCTATACACCATACACCAGCCTATACACCATACACCAGCCTATACACCATACACCAGCCTATACACCATACACCAGCCTATACACCATACACCAGCCTATACACCATACACCAGCCTATACACCACACACCAGCCTGTACACCATACACCAGCCTGTACACCATACACCAGCCTGTACACCATACACCAGCCTGTACACCATACACCAGCCTGTACACCATACACCAGTCTGTACACCATACACCATCCTATACACCATACACCATCCTATACACCATACACCATCCTATACAACATACACCATCCTATACACCATACCCCAGCCTGTACACCATACCCCATACATCAGCCTATACATCATACTTAAAAAATAACCCAGCCCATACACATTCCTACATGTACATGTACCAGAATACTGAAGGCTTTTGTCATACATGTACCTACTCTTAATCCTAAGATCTGCCCATGGTCTGTGCTGTGAATATAATAAACTTGAAAGGGAACCCACAACCTTATCTGATGTTAGAGGCCCATCTACCTTGCCTACATGTAGACCTACCTCCTACATGGACCTACATAGGCCTACCCTACATGAACCCTTACATGGACCTACATAGACCTACCCTACATGGACCTTAGGCCTACCCTGCAGTTCACCCTACATGTACTTACATAGGCCTACCCTGCATGAACCCTTACATGGACCTACATAGACCTACCCTGCATGAACCCTACATGGACCTACATAGACCTATACCCTGCATAAACCCTTACATGGACCTACATAGACCTACATGTACCTACCTGAGTACTGAAAATTACTTGTGTCTTTTGTCTACATGCATGTACATGTAACAGCTGCCCTTCTGTGCTGTGAATATAATTAAACATGAAAGGAACCCACAACCTTATCTGATGTTAGACATAAAATAAACATACCCTGTACATGTACCTGGACTTATATGTACCTACCTAAGACTACCATATCTACAAGACCTACATGTACATGTGTACATCTATCTAACTACTGGCATGTACTTATGTACATGTAGGACTACCGTGGACCTACATGAATTTGGTTTTACCAGAGGGCGCACGAAAACTGGGGGGGAGGAGGGGATGCAGTCGAAGGGGTACATTTGTACATGCCCTGTTGTGCTCCACCGCTTTGTTGACATTTGTCAGCAAGTATTCGGACTTTTATTTTTACGTATGACACAACATGTAATCTACTCGCGGGTATATGTAATCATCAACGGAAGCGTGTGGCTGGGGGGGGGGGGGGCAATTGCTGCCAGATGGGTGGCATTTCATATGCCATGGGGGAGGGGGGGGGGGGGAAGCTGGCCCCCCACCCCACCCCCAAGGCTATGCTTGATCTGGGGCTGCATGGTATCTACTTAGACTTATCGTAAGTACTGAAGGTTAAGTGTTCATGTGTCTTTCCTCTTCACCTTCGTACCACCTACACTGTACTCTTTTTTAGTAGAAACCATACAGAGAAGTTACATGTATAAGTCATACAAACCACACACTGTGTGCAGAATGTGTGTGTGCGTGGGTGGGGGGGGGGGGGGGGTAATGAATGACAGGGGCCTGTTGGGCAAACACTAGTCCTGATGCCTTGGTTGAGCTTTGCATTGGACCTAATGGGAGGGGATGGAGTGTGCTTTGTGCATGATGCTGAGGGCTTTGGTTTTATGGTAGGGGCATTTGTTCTGATGCATAACCATCACTTTTTTCCTCTAGGTTTCAATATCAGGAGCTGCGAATTTGTTTAAATGTCTGTTTGCAACTGTTTTCACGGAGATGTGCTACCATCAAGTATCTATGATGCTACTTAGGCACTTATCTTTTTTTGTTTTGTTTGGTGCTCATCATATGACACTAGACTTGCTTGTAACTGTGATAGCCATCCGATGAGGAAGAAGCGCAGCAGGGTCTTTGTGGTTATTGTCAATTATTTGTAAACGTAACTCAGTGATGGGGAAGGGCAGCATGACCGGTCGACCTGATCACTACGGTAAATGTATTAACCTATACGAAGTTCGATATCTTGACATGAAATAAACGTTTAAGATACGGGTTCTAGCTTGCCAATGTGTTCGGCTCTAGAGAAACGCCCACGCTGCCGGTCCGCCCATATCGTTTACATCTCCCATATCACATTGAGTCGATGATTGACTACGGAAGGGGCTAAGAGAAACTATAAATGTAATAGCATATATCATAGGAAGTATCGCTTTATATTATCTCTGCTTTTACGATATGTTGCCCGCGCGATGATCGCGATCGAGGCTTCATGGCAATAATGTATTGCTGCATAGAAAGGTGGCATAAAAAGTGCTGGTGGCGTGACGTGCACAACTGACGCTTCACCAATATTGAAAGAATGGGTAAATATGCATGGCGGATCAGCATATATGATGACATGTTGGGAGTTGGGACTCGGTCTCCCGTCGTGAACTACTAGTAATTGCGGACCGGCCACTTTGGACGAAGCCGACATCATCCCTAAGGCTTTCGGTCATCTGCGGTGCGTTTTCACTCACTTAGTATTAGTAATACGTCATCGGCTTTGTATGCGTCTCGTGAGCTAGGCCATTAATTAAAAACATTATTGATAAATGACATAATTGTTAATAAATGTTACGTAACATGTCTACTTCACGAATAAATTAGTGCGGTAGAAATTAATTTTTTGTCTTGATTTTTGTACAAGAATGGCTCATGATATAAATCTATAAATTACAGATTCACAATCAGACCGATTTATCGTACTTAGTACATGTGTTTAAAAATCAATTTGAAAAAAAGTGCTAAATGTCCGCCTATGTATGGGCAATTTCTCCATATGCGAATAACCCGAATAACCTGATAACCGGTTACACACCCTATTGTGAAGTACAGTGTAGTGGTGCTATGGTGCTGATTGTGCAGTACTATGGTGCTGATATGGTGCTGATTGTGTAGTGCTATGGTGCCATTGTGTAGTGGTATGATGCAGTGCTTGTGAAGTAGTGCTATGGTGCTAAAAGTGTAATGCTATGGTGTTGAAGTAGTGCTATGGTGCTGTGCCTGTGAAGTAATGCTATGGTGCTGATTGTGTAGTGCTATGGTGCTGCATTTATGACGTAGTGCTATGGTCAGTGGCAAAGGAAGTATGGGGGCCATTGGGACCCCCCTGCACAGTGTGAAATAGTGCTATGGTGCAGTCCCTGTGATGCTGTGCTATGGTGCTGTGCCTGTGAAGTAGTGCTATGGTGCTTGTGAAGTGCTTTTTTAAATAACATACATGTTCAAGCTGGGAAATTTGTTGGTGTACATGTGTACATGTATTTGTATTTGAACGTGAACACTTACCATTCAGCTGGTATGTGAACACTATTACCATTCAGTCTATGTAAACTTTCCAGTGGCCCAGTCCTGCCATAATCTGTAGTGATAGGTTAACAATAATATTCACTGCCACCATATGCGAGGCTTCCAAAGCTGGACTGATCTTGTACTGTGTGAGCTCTTTTTTTTGCACCCCCCAACTTTATATACCTTCCTTCGCACCTGTTAGTGCCTTGGTGCTATGCTTATGAAGTAGTGCTATGGTGCTTTCTATGGTGCTGTTTTATCAAGAAGTGCTATTTTGCAGTGCTATTGTTGCAGTGCCTGTGAAGCAGTGCTATGGTGCAGTGCTTGTGAAGTAGTGCTATGGTGCTGTGCCTGTGAAAAAGCACTTCACAAGCACAGCACCATAGCACAACTTCACAAACACTGCATCATAGCACTACCTTACAAGCACTGCACTATAAGAAATAACAAGCTTGTTGGTTGTGAACACAGTCTATGTAAACTTTCCAGTGGCCCAGACCTGCCATAATCTGTAGTGATAGGTTAGCAATAATATTCACTGCTAACATATGCAAGGCTTCCAAAGCTTCTACCCCTGTGAAGCCTGGACTTAAAAAAAAAAAATCTCAACACTGCTCTTGTACTATATGAGCTACTATACAAATATTCAGAGTATGTTGCTCAGCTCCCTAGAGATGAAATAGGGGCCATGTATGAGGGCACCACTTAGAATTTGCAAACACACACACGTACAGACACACGAATTTGCAAACACACACACGTACAGACACACACACACATATGCAGGCACATATACACACACAATCACAGATGTAGAACACACACAAGCAATCAAAGCAATCACTAATGTACATCAGGGTTGGCAGTCTGGGTAAGGATAGCTTTTGGAATTTAGAGGTGGTGGCAAGAGGTGAGGCAAGCTTATAGCTGGTGCCTCCGTATCTTAGGCTTCACACAAACACACCCCAGATCAGAGCACAAGGTGTTATTGGCAGTATTTCCCATGTACCAGTTGGATAACAGCTTTGGCAAGTTTTGGAGTGGTCAGGAGACATAGCTCCACACTGAGGTGGTCACTATAGCTGCATGATGGCCGAGGTGGTCATAGCTTGCCTTAAAGACCATCTATTGTTTCCATCTGAGCATATTTCCCATGCAGCCATTAAGTGGTGACCTGGCCTGCATGGTATCAGTTCAAGGTGCACCTTGTGCCATGGAAGCTACATGTGTATTGCTTGGGCATTGCACCCCATTAAAAGGGGGCTGTAAACTATACATGAACATGAATTAAAGGTGTAGTACGCTTTCAAAAAGGAAGATTTCAAGGAGCATCAGATGTGTACATGAGTCACAAGCCCATTCCCAATTAAAATGAGGATGGGTGGTGCAAACTGTTGTCTTTTCAAGTGTTGGTTTAGGTACTAAACTTGGTTTAATGTTTTGGGGGTATGCGAGCAATATGCTAAAATCCCCAGGGTTGTACCCCCTGGGAAAGCCTCACTTCCATTCAAACCTGAGCCTAGGGAAAGCCTCTCCTCCATTCAAACCTAAAGCCTTAAAGTCTGGGATAAGTCTCACTTACATTAAACTAATCCCCTCATCCAATCTAACACACTGTCCCCAAAGATATTGACACCGGTTGATATGGTTCCAGGTCACACATGTATATAATGGATGGTAGGGTGGGCAGCAATCACTCAGTCCAAAGCCAAGTCTGCCAGCTGCATTGTTTACCCACCCACCACTCCACCTGTGCACTGACTGTACTTGTACACATGTTTGCTGTGTTCTTACTTGCACATCAATGGTAGGCGGCACCCTTCGGGCTTCTACCCTGACCTAACCACCTTACCTTGACCAGCATCAAGGGGTGGGGCTGACCTAATGGGGACCAGCGTTTCCCTTGGTTCCAGTCAGGCTCAGGGTAGGGGGTCAGCACCCTTACGCACACCCGACTGACCGGCTGTCGCCTACCCCCCTTTTGGGCAAACTGTAAATTATGTCAAGTGCAATGGGTATCACGATCAGAGCGCACGTAGCTACCAAGCATGAGGGAGCATTCAGACAGCATTAAATGAGGATTAAGGGCTAACCTTCCTATAGCAATTACCAATACTCCTGAAACAAAATGGGTAACAAGTTGTCTTTGATCTGTAGTAGCCCACCATAAAAAGCACTATTTCACAAGCACAGCACTATACTAGCACTTCTTAACAGGCGCTGCACAATAGCACTACTTCACAGGCACAACACCATAGCACAACTTCACAAGCACTGCTTCACAAGCATTGCACCATAGCTCTACTTCATAAATTCAGCACCATAGCATTACACTATTAGCACCATAGCAGTATACAATCAGCACCATAGCACTACACAATCAGCACCATAGCACTACACAATCAGCACCATAGCACTACACAATCAGCACCATAGCACTACACAATCGCACCATAGCACTACAAAATCAGCACCATAGCACTACTTCAGCACTAAACAGGGATGGCACTACTTCACATGCACAACATTATAGCACTACTTCACATGCTTCACAAACACAGCACCATAGCATTGCACAATAAGCACCACAGCACCACTTCACAAGCATAGCACCATGGTACTACTTCAGAAGCACAGTGCCACCATCAGGTGTGTAGGAAGGTATTTAAAGGTGGGAGGTACAAATAAATAAGTGTGTCTATAGGTTGAGGACCTGACTTAGGATGGTGTATACCACTTCCCCCCCCCCCCCCCCACTCCCCCTCCATTTATACTTTTAAACATCATACAGAATAAAGGTGAGGGGGGGAGGGGGGGGCAATGCCCCCTTTTGACAATAAAATGGAGGCAATGGCCCCCATGGCCCTTGCTTCCTCGCACAAGCACTGCACCATAGCACTACATCACAGCCACTGTACCAAGCACTCCTTCACAGTCACTGCACCATAGCACTACTTCACAAGTATAGCACCATCAGGCG
Organism: Spongilla lacustris; assembly: GCA_949361645.1. Classification (NCBI taxonomy): domain Eukaryota; kingdom Metazoa; phylum Porifera; class Demospongiae; order Spongillida; family Spongillidae; genus Spongilla; species Spongilla lacustris. Next base: position 231,705 of record OX442416.1, on the reverse strand, counting down.
TGTAGGAAGGTGGGGGGTGCATATAAATGAGCATGTCTATAGGCCGAGGGGGGAGGGGGGAGAGATCTGATCTATATTAGACCTTTTAGGATGGCTAACCCATAGCACTACGTCACAAACACTGCACCATATAGCCCTACTTCATAAATGCAGAACCATAGCATTACACTATTAGCATCACAGCACTACACAATCAGCACCATAGCACATAGCACTACACAATCAGCACCATAGCACTACACAATCGGCACCATAGCACTACACAATCAGCACCATAGCACTACACAATCAGCACCATGGCACTACACAATCAGCACCATAGCACTACACAATCAGCACCACAGCACTACACAATCAGCACCATAGCACTACACAATCAGCACCTTAGCACTACACAATCAGCACCTTAGCACTACACAATCAGCACCATGGCACTACACAATCAGCACCATAGCACTACACAATCAGCACCATAGCACTACACAATCAGCACCATAGCACTACACAATCAGCATCATAGCACTACACAATCAGCACCATAGCACTACACAATCAGCACCATGGCACTACACAATCAGCACCATAGCACTACACAATCAGCACCATAGCACTACACAATCAGCACCATAGCACTACACAATCAGCACCATAGCACTACACAATCAGCACCTTAGCACTACACAATCAGCACACATAATTCACCCATGGCATTACTTCAGCACCATAACAGGGATGGCACTACTTCACATGCACAACACCATAGCACTACTTCACATGCTTCACAAACACAGCACCATAGCATTGCTTAGCACTGCACAATATCACTACTTGATAAATGCAGCACCATAGCACTACACAATAAGCACCACAGCAAGCATAGCACTACTTCAGAAGCACGGTGCCACCATCAGGTGTGTAGTAAGGTATTTAAAGGTGGGGGGTACAAATAAATGTGCATGTCTATAGGCTGAGGACCTGACATAAATTTTAGGATGGTGTATAGATCGTACTGAATAAAGGTGAGGGGGGGAGGGGGGGCAATGCCCCCCTGTGACAATAAAATGGGGGTAATGGCCCCCATGGCCCTTGCTTCCTTGCACAAGCACTGCACCATAGCACTACGTCACAAGCACTGCACCATAGCACGTCACAAGCATTGCACCATAGCACTACATCACAAGCACTGCACCATAGCACTACGTCACAAGCACTGCACCATAGCACTACGTCACAAGCACTGCACCATAGCACTATGTCACAAGCACTGCACCATATCAATATGCAATCAGCACCATAGCACTACTTCACAAGCACAGAACGATGGCACTACTTCACTAGTACTGCACCATAGCACTACGTCACACAGAGGCACTCTGCTTCATAAATGCAGCACCATAGCACTACACAATCAGCAGCTTCTTGCGACATTCAGGACGCCATTGACAGTTTGCAATGATGAAGTTGAACAGCTGCTGGATGACACTAGAAGTACTAAGAGTAAGCACTATTTATACATATATATGCCATGCCTTATCCCCATTAGATAACAAAACGACGTCGACGCTACCTAGTTGGGCGTGGCCCGCCCTTCGCGTATTGGCGGAAGGTCGGGTTGCAAGCCTATACCAAGATTTGTTCTGGAGTGTTATGTAATATCGTTGTGAATATCGTTATGTTATTGCACATTCGGGTAGTGATTAGTGAGCGTTAGATTACGTGGCGATAATGCGGTTTGTGTGTCTGCAGAGCAGCTGCTCAAGATATGTACATGTATTGCTTCGGGTGCGGTGTCGATGAGTTGGGCATGGCCCGCCCTTCGCATTGTTGTTCAGGCTTCATAGTAGCAGGGCAGCGCAACTCTTTAGCTGCCTCTGTAACACATTCGCAAACAAAAGCAATGTTTGTCCGCTCCATGAAAATTCATATACATGTAAGTTAAATGGAAGGAACAGCTGCCTATCATTACCTCACATCAGCCGCTAATTGGGTGATAATGGAACCCACTTGAACGCTGCAATCCGATTGGACTGCAATCCCCGTTGCAGCAGAACAAATCCAGATATAGGCTTGCAACCCGACCTTCCGCCAATACGCGAAGGGCGGGCCACGCCCAACTAGACGCTACCGGCTTCATCTGGCCACAGTTCGGATGACATGTACAGCTGATCCGCTGAATCAGATTCCGAACGTATAGCGGAAGTAATGACAGTGCTGCTGCATGGGAATTGCAATATGTATGCATGCCCTTCGTTCCAGAATCACGTCGCAAAAAAAGATAAGTGCCACGATTTCTTAAAGTCAGGACATGCATGTACTTCCTACTTGGTATACAAGAGAAACAATTGCAAGTGGATGTTGCAGGGATCTGTTCGATTAAAGACGTGAGTGCAATTTAGTTGTCATTATGATATACTCACACAAAAACATTTGCATACAATAGAATTTCACAGTACATCTGCAACACATCTATCCTGTCGCCACAAGCACTGAAGAGGAGGCACGCTGAAAGAAAATTCTCCAGCCCACCAGCATGAACCAAAAGTGCCGCAATGTGCGAGCAGCCTTAAAGCTGGAGGCCGCCACCAAGGGAGACGACCCCAAACTTGTCTTGACTGTATTGTTGATAGCTGTGAAAGAAAAAAAATTTCAACTCCATTTTTTGCCACAATGGGTGGGATCAATTATTAAACGATTAAAAATATAAACGTCACGCGACATAAACATATACGCGTTACGCTTATCGCGTACGCGTCACGATTAATAATCTAAAACCGCGATTCGAAACTACGCGACTAATCGTAATACGCGCTCAAAACGGCAGTTCCATCGCGATTTAGCGTTGATAATCGCGATAATGCCTATTAGCAATATATGGTAGCGCGCTGAATCGTAAGCGTATACAAGCGCGATTCTGGGCGTTTAGCGCCTATTTTTTCTCCTCGGGCATTTACACCCTGTAATCCCGGGTGGAAATAATCGCGATAATATCGCGATAGTTGGCGATTATGGCGATTAATCGCCGGACAGAAATGACGTAAACGTGTCAAGTCAATTGTCATGACAACCATTCTATGACGATATGATATCCAATTACATGTATTTGGACGATAGTAAATTTGTTATTTTAGGAATACTAATAAAATAGGCCTGGATTATCCCCTAATATTACAGATGGAGCTCGTCGGAGAGGGAACTCAATATAGGCCTACTAAATCCGGTTCTTCGTATACTTGGTAGCCGGTATAGCCGCTACAATGTAACAGTTACTATTAGCGGACGTAGCCGTAGCACATATCGATGGTGACTCGGTTCGCGCTACAAATGTAGACATTCTCTGTATGCAAGCGATAAACGAGCAGGCATATTGTGTCGATCTATAAGTTTATGTAATGTGTATCATGTGTCACAGCGAAGACGCTATCCGCATACGGTGCTCCAACTATGTCTCTACTAGTAAGCCGGTGCTTGAGCTGGTGCGCTACCTGCATGAAGGCAAACACTGTTTCAGACCGCGAAAGCAGAGGAGCGATCACGATTTTAAAATGGGGTAAGATATAGTAATACTGTCACGTGGGCTATTGCATAGGCCTACACACATGCACGAAGCACATTTCCACATTCACCTCACATTGGTCTACTTACATTTACTACTTTTCTTACAATTTGTACGTTTTTACCTACATGTACATGTAGTGAAACGGTGTGTGTATGTACGGAAGGCTGGGACAATGGAGAAGTACTGGGGTGGTGAGTTTGATCATTTACTTGTACATGTATGTTGTCTACCAGGCAGCAGCCAAACCTGCTTGTCCAAAACAGCACCCTGAATGTGACTATTGGAAATCTCGAGATACATGTGTAACACTACAAATGTATTTCCTGTCCTCATCTTCATTCTGTAAGTCACCCAGATGCCCAGGGTACAGTGTTCGTATATGTAGGTGGGGTGTACAATTCGGACATTATGCTGATGTGATGTGCATTGTAGGAGAGGACCGAAAAGGGAATCCATACTTATTATGATGCCTTGATACATGTACTTCAATCCATGCCACCCTTCTCCCTGGTAACACTTCTGATCCATACCCACCACCCTTTTCCACCCCTTTCCCTACACACACCAACCTTCTCCTCAACCCAATCCTTCCACACTGCAAGGGAAGGGCAAGTGGGGGGGGGGGATATTAGTGGAAGGGTATGGGCACGCATAAGTCATTGAACATTTCTGTTAATAATCTGCACTGCATGAAAGTGGAGAGGTATGTGTGCTCCCTCACCATGATCCCCCATCAGTCCAGCTTGTCTGAGTGGTTTGTACCAGTTGGTCCAATGACCTCTGCTTACTTGGGGTTGCCTTTTGCTAATCAATAGATCAGTGTGTGTGTTTTTGTGCATGTGTGTGTATGTGTTATTAATAATGTCTAATGTCCTGGGCTTGCTCTGAGGTGCAAGTATGTACATCGCAAGGTACGCAAAGCAGAGTTTTTTTTGCATCCTAGAGAAGTTCGACTGCTTTGCCACATTGCATAAGACCTTATCTGTTTGGGCAAAAGGCCTAAGACCTTTCACTGCTCTTACAGCAACTCGCCACAGTGGAGGTACACTATACGGCATACATGGATATTTTAACTTATGTACTGGAAGTTTCTCGTACCTTCACTATGGTGAGTTGCTGTAAGAGCAGCAAAAGGTATTAGGCCTTCAAAGCTTCGGGGTGTTATACAATGTGGTAAAGCAGTCAAACTTCACTAGGATGCAAAAAAAAACTCTGCTTTGCGTACCTTGCGATGTACATACATGCACCTCAGAGCAAGCCCAGGACATTAGACATTAATGTGTACACTTCCCACACACAACACCCTTCACCCACAAAGCACCCTTCACACACGATGACACTGGATGCCATTTCATTTGTGTGTGTGTGTGTGTGTGTGTGTGTGTGTGTGTGTGTGTGTGTGTGTGTGTTGCCCATGCCATCCATTGATGTTGTATTATTGGCATATGTGCCATTTCATTTATCCTCTCCTTCCCACTTAATAGATCATTATCCATGCCCTTTTCAATGGGCACACTGACTTTCCCAGTATCAGACTTCAGCCAGCCATTTTGAGGCAAACTTGGTAACCAGTATATCAGTTCAGATTTAGGTGGGTGGGATGATACCCTTTCTCCACACACAGCGCCTAACTTCCCACACAAAGCATCCTTCCCACACACATGTGTATGTGGTGTGTGTGTGACATGTGTGACACTGGATGTCTGTGTATGCCCTTTCATTTACTGCTCTATTCCTTGCTTCCCCTCAATAGGCTCCAATCTGACCTTCTGGTGGATGCTTCAGCTACGATGTGCTCATTGACATTACAAGCTATATATAAACATTTGTGAAAATCAGTAGTTTGATCTTATTGCCTTTTTGTGAATATTATTTTTTAGGCATCACATTTATATTGAACAAGGTTGTCTAATGTTTTTGAATCATCATAATAAAAAGGCTCTCAGCGAATGCATATAAGTTTCATTATGACGGAGGCACATGTGCACTGGTGAAACATAAGTTCTTGTAGTGTGGCTACCAGCCATATGCTGGATCACCTGCATGTGTGTGTGTGTGTGTGTGTGTGTGTGTGTGTGTGTGCATGTGCCCTACATAGTAAGCCCCTATACCCACTGGCCATCTAAGTATGTTTATCTGAACGTACATAGGTGTAAATACATATAGTAGAGATGAGGGTACAACCCAACTGACTTAAAAATTTTATCAGCTGACTTACCCTACTCAGGAACATGGATAGAACAGTTTTTGGTGTTCAGGTACCAAGGCACTTAATTGGTAAATATATTCAGACACCAGGAGAACAGTTAGGCATGGTTTACTGTAACAGTATGTCGTAAGGGAAGGCCTACGAAGTCCCCAGACCTTACTTGAGACCCCTTTATACTATACTGTAACAGAAGCCAAGCTTCTCCCAATGCCATACCCACTTGATAACTATGCTCATACACTAGGAGAACAGTTTAGCATGGTTTATTATAATAGTCATGTCATAAGGGATGTGTCAAATAGGCCTACAAGGTGACCTTGCTTGAGACTTCTATATACCACCACACTATAATAGAAGCCAAGCATACCCACTTGGCAACTACATGTAAATTCATACACCAGGAAAACACGTACAGTTTGGCATAACAGTAAATGCAAGTGGTAATACCACACTAAATATCTCAAAAGTCATGCAGTTGTATATGGAGACGTAGGAATTATTGTTTTGAGTTAATTTAGATGCTATCACCTGTCGATCGTGTGCATGTGAGAAATATTTTTAAAAATCGGTCTCATCAGTTTATCTGTTGATACGCTAGTACACGCTATAATGCCGGCGCTCTAATGCAAACCATGCAACTAGCGCTTGGATCTCTTCGTTAAGACGCTGTCGTTGACATGGACGCTGTCAAGCGGCCGCGGAAAACTGTTGACGCTTTATTATAAAGTAAGTACTTGGGAGTGAAACTAAGTGTTAGACAATCCTATTGTCCACGCGGATTGTGCAGAAGAGTGTTTTTTGCGACACTGCCATTGAGGGATTCATAATTGATCATTCTTATTAAAGCCCTTGAAGGAAGACATGTGCATGGTGTGTATGATAACTTGCTTTTGTAACAAATTACTGCAGACTCCTTGTCACTCACCCATATGCACATCCCCTGCACACACCAATCCAACTGTACATACACTCCTTGTCGTCTTCACACTCCTCTTGTACACACCAATGTACACCCACCTTCCACATTGCAATCCCCTCACAGCATGACTACCCCATGCACATCCACCCACTGCACACACTCCCTTATCACAGTGACACACACACATCTAATTTACACACCCCTAAGGGAGTTAGGGTTAGGGAGGGAGTGATGTGTGCTGCGTGAATATGGGGCTAAGGAGGAAGATATAAGGGTGTAGGGAGAGGGTGATGTGTGTATACAATTGTAATGAGGTAAGGTGAAGGTGGAGAGAGTTGAGAGAGGGGAAAGGCCCAAGTGTACCCATATTTTGCACTACCATGTCAAACTTCTTCCTTACTTTACATGCTGCTAGCAGCCCCCAACAGGTTGCCAAATTCAAATGATCAATCTTTAATTTTGCATTGTTGGAACAATATGACCTCAAACTGGTGTGCCACTTCTTTGTCATAGGGGGGGGCAAAGACAAACTATGAAGCCATACTGTATAAACTGTTTACATGATGATCAGCTAACTGTTATCTTTGTAGTGCACCAACTTTTCAGAATTTTGTCAGTGTTGCATCATCCCTTGGATGTGTTAGGGTCAACAGATGTCTGCAAGTCACTGATGTGCAATGTTAAAATGTCTGGTGTGTTGAGATAGTGATACAAACTGCTGGGACCATGCGAGTGGAGAAATGTCCTTGTGAGAATGGTCTGTTTTTGTGACATACCCCGCAAGAAGTCACCAGGATATTTCTCCACTCCCAAGGTCCCAGCAATTTGTTCCACTATCCCAACACACCAGACATTTTAACATTGCACATCAGTGACTTGCAGACATCTGTTGACCCTGACACATCCAAAGGGACGATGCAACACAGCAACTAAGTTGTCATGTTACACACCAAGATAATAAGCAGCTGATGTAAACAGTTTATACAGTATGGCTTCGTGGTTTGTTAGAAATGCCCAACCTGCTCAGGGATTTTATTGCCACACCACTTTCCCATGCTATGAAGTTGATGCAAACAAATGGTGGGACAGCAAACTCAGCTACTTAATAACTGCATGTTATTGATACTAAAATTTTTGAGTAGATTACAAGGATGCAACAGCTGTAGTTTGTACAAAAAGAGGAAGCACAGTACAAAAAGTACAAAAGGTCTACCACTTTGAGAGGTCATATTGTCCTGACAGTGCATGATTATTTGAATTATGACAACCTGTTGGGGCCTGCTAGAGTGTACATGTACATGTATGTAAAGTTATGAAGACATTTGACATGGTATTGTCGAAATGTTGGTTGGGCCAGATTGTCCCAAAGGAGAGATGAAGATGCAAATATGTGTGTGGGTGAGGGATTGAGACAAGGTATACAAGTTAACCCTATGCTTGTGCACTGACCTACAGGGACTGCTGTTTTCAACGTCATACTAAACTCCTGGGTTCAGCTTGTTATAACTATCACTGTCAGCACATACCAGGAAAAAAATGGCCTGTTTTTATCATACTGTTACAGTGTGCATGTAGGTGAGTGGATGTGTACTTAGTAAAGATACATGTATGTGTACGTAGAGAAGATATGTGTGTACTTGTATGTGAATAGGTATGTACTTGTAGAGATGTGTGTACCTAGTGAAGACATGTGTACTTAGTGAAGGGGTGTGTAGGTGCTAACGACGCTCAGGGAAATCCACCATTTTAGAGTCTTTGGGGGTGGGAGGGGGAAGGGAATTGCATGAATTGTTGCAGCAGTGAAGTTTTTTTTGACAGATGTCAAAAAATCTAGGAAGTTGTGGGGTTAATGTACTCTGCCACTAAGAGGGTCTATGGGTGTGCCCAGTGAGTGAGAAGTTGTGGGGTTAATGACTGCTGCTACGAGGGCCCATGGGTGTGGTTTTGTGAGGGTGTATGGGTGTGGTTGATGAGTGAGGAGTGTGGAGTGTAGCAGGTTAGATGTCTGCAGCTGGTATGGTCTTGTTAACAAGGTGTGTACATGTACATGAGTTGTGTTGAAGCCCATATATGGAAGGGCATATTTTGAACTGCTTCTCCACATTTATGGCCACTCCTGCTTAGAATGTGAATGTGTTAGTGCCTCTAAATGCCTTTTTAAAAATTCCTACATGGTTTATCCCTCCCCTTCTCCCAATTGATACATTGTCTCCAAACAGCTTCCACCTTCCTTTTGAATGATTTAATATAGCCCTCCTCCTGCTACATGTAGTCATACATGTATTTGATTTGCGGTGCTGGATTGTGTAGTGATGGTGTAGGGAGATGGAGGGTGTGTGTGTGTAGTGGTGAGATGGAGGGTGTGTGTGTAGTGGTGAGATGGAGGGTGTGTGTGTAGTGGTGAGATGGAGGGTGTGTGTGTAGTGGTGAGATGGAGGGTGTGTGTGTAGTGGTGAGATGGAGGGTGTGTGTGTAGTGGTGAGATGGAGGGTGTGTGTGTAGTGGTGAGATGGAGGGTGTGTGTGTAGTGGTGAGATGGAGGGTGTGTGTGTAGTGGTGAGATGGAGGGTGTGTGTGTAGTGGTGAGATGGAGGGTGTGTGTGTGGAGATGTACATATAAGCATTTGATTTCATATTAAAATTAACCATTCATAACTAAGCAACATGCAGTGGTTTACAATGACTCTTCGATCGTCACAGTAAGACGGATATATATATGGCACTGGTATGCTATAGTACGGTGGCCTGGTGGTTCGAAGTGTTGTTACGTCTCCTACATGTACTTACTATACGTAGTTTCTAGTGAGCAATTAATTAGTTCGAGAAGCGCTATATCAACTTTGATTTTTTCCTTCCAAATATACATGTACATTCAACTTGCTCGAAGTGAGTACAGATTGTGAGTCACTCGCGAGTTGCTTGTGAGTTGACCACGAGCAGGTGTGAACTTGTGAGTGGACGGCACAGTAGTTCTAAGGCACATCCCTCCTTCGCAAGTGCTGTGTGCATCATGGTGTGCTGTTCACTGCTGTATATGGCTGCCATGGTAGCCGTGGTTACTGGAAAACATCAATGGAACTGGCGGATCTTAGGGGCTCAGTGAATATCAACCTTTTGACATTGCCCTTTCAAGTAGTATCATGTTAAATGCTGGTCTGATGTGTGATGGAGCCATACTGGGGAAGGGGACCATCCTCTGAGCAGCAGGGGACCAAAGTAGGGGACCATCCTCCGAGCAGCAGGGGACCATCCTCTGAGCAGCAGGGGACCATCCTCTGAGCAGCAGGGGACCACAGTAGGGACCATCCTTCGAGTGGCAGGGGACCATCCTCTGAGGGCAGTTCACAGTGCCAGGTGCTACTATTCATCCTAAACTCCTAATACGTCTGTGTGCATGTGCCTGCCAGTGGTGGATGTCGACTGTAGTGTGTGTGTGTGTGTGTGTGTGTGTGTGTGTGTGTGTGTGTGTGTGTGTGTGTGTGTGTGTGTGTGTGTGTGTGTGTGTGTGTGTGTGTGTGTGTGTGTGTGTGTGTGTGTGTGTGTGTGTGTGTGTGTGTGTGTGTGTGTGTGTGTGTGTGTGTGTGTGTGTGTGTGTGTGTGTGTGCATGCATGTGTGTGTTGTCACCCAATATTACAATTGGTTGTTATTCATTTTGGCAGATTGGAGCTGATCACCAGGGTAGGGAGGAAGGAAGGATAAAGATTTCACAATCTCACTCAAGCTAAAACTGCAATCAATTTGTCAGTATTCAAGAACAGATTTTGCTGTGCAATCTTGTAATTGTGCTTAAAAAGATGAGATCAATTTTGTTTGTACCTCAGTGACATGGCAACACTACTAAATAAGATATCAACAAGCGGTATATAAGATACATGTAGCATAAGACATTAAGATGTGGTTTGGGCATTAAAAAAACCCTTTCCCTACTACACAGCTTAAAATTTTCATAATGTATCAGTAGTGATGGGACAAAACATAACGTAGCAGTGATGATATATTGAGTATATCATCACTGCTACGCTATGTTTTGTCCCATCACTGCTGATACATTATGAAATTTTTAAGCTGTGTAGTCCATAATATACCTTAGCATATATATGTACATGTACATATACATGTGGTGTTTTGTAGGATGGCAATGTTGATGGACATGAAACTTGTGGGCATATAACTTCAGCTAAGGGGGAGGGGTATTTTATAATATTACTTGACTATACCCATGCCTTAGACAATATTTTACAGTCATCAGGGTCACAGGTAGAATAGGATGGCAATGTTGATGGATCGTGTCACTACAACAACATGTAGGGAGCATATCATTGCAGCTAGGGGGAGGGGTGAACATCAATAAATATCTATATCACTTCAGGTAAATATAAGCTATGAAGGATATATTATCACTGAGAGATATCACTTCATGAAAATATAATTATATTATATATAAATAATATTATATAATATTATAATTATATGTATATATCTGTTAATAACTTTGAAATCAAATATACTCATTACTCAGCCAGATTTGATTTTGTCCAGGTATTGTATTAAGAAAATGTGGCTGTCCACATTAAGCTTTATAAGATATGTATATGCATGTATTATATTGTATTTGGAGTGCATGCTTTTAACAATGTATATATTCGTTCATGGTCATGTAATGTTTGCAGTGGGGGAGGGCATGTCTAGTGTTTCTTACTTGTACTGCAGTGGTAATATCATGCATAGCATAGCTCCCAAACACTGCATTGTCCGAGCATGGATTGTTGCTGGATAAAGGCTAAAATGCTAGAGTTGCTGTCACATTCCAGAACCAGAATGAGATCTTCCTAATGAATGTGCTCATGCACCATTATATCCATGTACATGTATGGCTTGCTGTGTACTATGTTTCTACTTTGACCAGCTGTAAGATCATTTGATACCATATGATCTCATGCATAAGATATAATGATCTACACATGCACATGAGGTACACATATACTCTGGGTGTGTGTGAGTGTTTGTTGATATATGATTTCATTTCAACCTCTGCTTGGAAATGCATTAATATAGTAATTGCAAAATCACAGTACTGTTCATTAATAATCTGTGCACAAAGTCCAATTTGGTGCTCAGATGGAGGAGAGTCCTGAGTCAAATGCCCAGCTGCCTTTCAAGGTCTCTTTGGAGCAGCACATTTCGTGGTGAGAAGCTGCTCAGCATTGTTTCTTAAATCCAGGATGTGTAGAAACTCAGACAGTACTACATGTACATAATATGAAGGAAAAAAAGGTGAATTTTTTTCCCATGTTAAATACGATCAGATCTACACTTCGGACGGTGAACAGGAAACTGTTCACTGTCCTGTCCACTTTCATCTTCAGATATGTACTAAATAGAAAGTGGTTGTTAGCTCTTGTTAAAAAGCTCTATTGTTTCCTTGTCCCAGGCTGTTGTTCTAGCACATGCGCGCTATAGGACCTTGCCAGTGGACACCAGGCCCTATTTTAGACCCCTCCAATATAGGGCCTGGGCACACACACATGCACTGTAATATGTGACACCATACACATGCACACGTACACATGCACACACAGCTTACGAGCTATACACACAGCACATACAAGCATACCAGACACCTCACACATGCACACAACTCACAGGGACACAAGCACACATACACATTCACACACACAAACATGTAGCCAACAATGACAAGGCTTGCATATATAGACATTCTGACAAACGTGAAGACATGGCCCCGGCCCCGCTAACACCACATGCATGGATCTGTGCTATTACAGCTGTAATGTATTAGGTGCATTGTAGGTCAAAACTGTATTATGGTGTGCACACATACACAACACAGAAACAGAACACAAATTCATTCATCCCAGCTAAATGCAATACCTACACCGGTATAGAGTTGCAATGGACACTTACATGTATACAAGTAGATCATAGTCTTTTTGAGTTCCGTTTCATAGAAGAGTGAACACCATTTGTCCTACGCAAGCACACATTATTTATTGCCAATATTGGCATTCTGCCTTTTTATATTCGGTGTTCCATTAGCACTGGTTCGAAGATAAGCATTTAGCTATAGCCTATAGAACAAGACACGCTGCAGCTGCATGCACCCAGAAGCAAAGAACAACGTATTGATACCTGTACACAAACCACACGTATTACAACAGCTAGTTGAGTACATGTCGCGCGCGCGCACATGCACACACTAGTCTAACGCACTTATCGATCGAGCTTACTCCTAGCTCAATGCACTGTGCTACATGGATCTCGTGATTTGTGATACGCCCTCCTGGGGGCGAGGCATTAATGACATACGGTATTATACGCCATCTTTACAGAACAGTGCTAGGGTTTAGCGCGATTTGTCGGCGATTATCGCGATAATCGCCGCGATTAAAAATATCGCGATATTATCGCGATTTTTTCCACCCGGGATGGCCCAGGGTCCAATCAGGTCAGCTCCCTCACTGCTAGTGGACAGAACCATTAATGCAAGTTGACTTAATAGCCCCACACTACATATCCAGACAGTTAGCACCAGTGCATGGAGCAATTGCAGGTGGAGTTATCAGACTGTCAGCAAGGGAGCAATCAGGTGCTAAAAAATCCTACAGGGTCATTGGGGATCCCCACAATAATGCAGCTCTCACACTGCGATAGGAATCGGCACCCCCCACAATATTAGAGGAGCCATCAACTGGATTCACACATGCCCCATTCATCCCCATGGCCCTATCTCCCACTACCTATCCTCCTCTACTGCAAGTTGTATCCGAGGCCCAGGCCATCCCCCACTCAATAGCACTCTCAGTCCCCACACGACCAGCCCTCCCACCCACCCCTAAACACCCCTCTTACATATGGTGTAATCATACTACCAACAGGCCGGAGAGCTGCCAGCTGCCACATTACCAGGGTTGAATGGGGTCGAGACAGCTAGACCTCAGCATGTGGAGTGGAACCTTGAACTGCAGCCAGCCCCAAACACTGGGGCCAGCCACAATGGCCTTCTATCCTAGCCCCACATAGCTCCTCACTGCAAATGCAAATGAAGCCACTACATATGAAACCATTATCCCCCACACTACAAGAAGACTTACTGGTAGGGGAACCATCGTGGAGCTACCAGCCCGCATTGGACAAATGGGGATACCACCACTGGAGCAGCCTCCATTTGTAGAGTGTACATGCCTACGTTTTTCTCTTCACACATTTTGTGTTGTACATGTAGATCTGAACTACTGTAGATATGTAGATCTACGTGTTTTGTGCATGTACAGAGTAAATCTTATCTGGTGTGAAGCCATGTTGTTAGTGGTGAATATGGTTACCTGCCCTATCGGTACTGATTGCGGTGGGTCTGCACCCGTGGTTGGTGTAATAGACAACCAAGGCTTGCAGAGGGCGTTTTGCCTACATGTACTGAGAACTAGTAGCAAAACATGTAAGTGCCATTTTGAATGTCACATAAATTGCATGCACAGTCACAGCTACAATGTGGCACGATGAAGACATCAGAATTCATGATCACACAAGTGGATTTAGTAGACCCTACACTTTCAGAGATGTCACCAGACATTAACAGTGTAACCCAGTTTCACCTGTGCCCCACGGCCACTATACACTACCCGCGCACATACATTTTTGCAGAAACACCAGCCTAGGGCTAGGTATAACGTAGTTGATGAATCCATTAAATTTGTAGGGTCTATTAACTCCACTTGTGTGGTCATGAATTCTGATGTCTTCATCGTGCCACATTGTAGCTGTGACTGTGCATGCAATTTACTTCCATATTTTGCTACTCGCGTACAGTACAGTAGGCCTATGTAGTTCCCAGTAGGCAAAACGCCCTCTGCAAGCCTTGGTTGTCTATATACACCAACCACGGGTGCAGACCCACCGCAATCAGTACCGATAGGGCAGGTAACTATATTCACCACTAACAGCATGGCTTCACACCAGATAAATTTTACTCTGTACATGTACATGTCTATAGTAGTTCAGATCTACATGTAGATCTACAACACAAAATGTGTGAAGAGAAAAACGTAGGCAGGTACACTCTACAAATGGAGGCTGCTCCAGTGGTGGTATCCCCATTTGTCCAATGCGAGATGGTAGCTCCACGATGGTTCCCCTACCAGTAAGTCTTCTTGTAGTGTGGGGGATAATGGTTTCATAGGTAGTGGCTTCATTTGCATTTGCAGTGAGGAGCTGTGTGGGGCTAGGATAGAAGGCCATTGTGGCTGGCCCCAGTATTTGGGGTCGGCTCCAGTTGAAGGTTCCACTCCACATGCATGCTGAGGTCTAGCTGTCTCCTCTACATTATTCTATCCTTCCATGCATCTCTCTGTACCTAATCCACATTACTCCTACACTTTTGAGTTCTTTGATATGCCCATGCACAGATTGCTAATACACAATACCTGACACCATTCCATAAGAGTGTGCATTCCAATAGGACTATAGTGAATCAATCACTAGACATTGCCTTTTGATTACAAGTTGAGTTAAAAATCGGTAGAGATGGGGGTGAGTGTTACGTATGAGTACCTGTTGAGGGCTTATAACACACCAACATGGCTAACCCTTGTTTCATAGACTAGCCAGGCTTTCTTCCTTTCCTACCCTGTCCCCTCTCAATCCTTCAATCATTCCACTGCACCTCTCTGTACCTAATCACTCATGCACTTTAAAATTTGTAGGAGCATTGCTATACCATGCACATACACAAATACCTAATATAATACTCGACAGCAATCCACATACATGTGTGCTTCTAATGAATCGATCACAAGACTGACAATTGTCTTTTCATAACAAGTTCAGTTTTTAAAGATCAGAACACATGAGATGTATACGTGATTCAGAGTTATCTGTCAGTGTTACTAACGCTCCAGTATGCATAGCTAAATCACCCTGCTATAACACAGGCTACCTTCTAAAGCTACCCCTTCCTGTCCTACCGTGCAACCTTGTGTGTTTGATGTGTGGGCTGAGGGCCCAGTATAGCTAACCCTCTTTTCATTGCTTAACACAGGCTACCTTCTAAACCTACCCCTTCCTGTCCCCTCTCGATCCTTTAACCTTACTATACAATTCTCTGTGTTTGATGTGTGAGTTTTTCTTATGAGAACTACCTGTTGGGGGCCCAGCGTGTCCCCTCTTGATTGTTCAATCCTAACATGGAATTCTCTGTGTTTCATGCGTAAGTGTTGCTTATGAGTACCACCTGTTGAGGGAACCCTCTTTTCATGCTTAACTCAGGCTTCCTTCTTTCCTACCCCTTCCCCTCTCGATCTTTCAATATCCTACCATGCAACTCACTCACTCACTCCCCCTCCCTCCCTCCCTCCCTCCCTCCCTCCCTCCCTCCCTCCCTCCCTCCCTCCCTCCCTCCCTCCCTCCCTCCCTCCCTCCCTCCCTCCCTCCCTCCCTCCCTCCCTCCCTCCCTCCCTCCCTCCCTCCCTCCCTCCCTCCCTCCCTCCCTCCCTCCCTCCCTCCCTCCCTCCCTCCCTCCCTCCCTCCCTCCCTCCCTCCCTCCCTCCCTCCCTCCCTCCCTCCCTCCCTCCCTCCCTCCCTCCCTCCCTCCCTCCCTCCCTCCCTCCCTCCCTCCCTCCCTCCCTCCCTCCCTCCCTCCCTCCCTCCCTCCCTCCCTCCCTCCCTCCCTCCCTCCCTCCCTCCCTCCCTCCCTCCCTCCCTCCCTCCCTCCCTCCCTCACTCACTCACTCACTCACTCACTCACTCTCTCACTCACTCACTCACTCACTCACTCACTCACTCACTCACTTACTCACTCACTCACTCACTCCCCCTC
The DNA here is from genome assembly GCA_949361645.1 of Spongilla lacustris. Taxonomy (NCBI): domain Eukaryota; kingdom Metazoa; phylum Porifera; class Demospongiae; order Spongillida; family Spongillidae; genus Spongilla; species Spongilla lacustris. The sequence goes on along the minus strand of OX442416.1, from coordinate 215,188 downwards.
CCTTCCTCTTTCTGTTATGTGTGCTTTTGGAAAGCATTCTTTCATCACTGAAATATAGCTATGTAATATTCCAGTTACACTCCATAATTGCCATTGAGTTTTTAGTTCCAGATCTATGATGTTGCTCTCCTGATCATGGCTGGGTTGGTGATAACCAGCTGCAGGTCTTGCAGGGCCATTGACTTGAGAGTTGGGTCACAGCCAAAAAAAATCTACGGGCATCAGATCGGTACTTCATGCTGGCTACTGCTCTTCGTCCTCTTACTCCTATAAACAGTGGGCAGGTGCTCCATCTTCCAAATATTGGTCTTGCAGCATCCAGTATAAAATCAAGATCAATTCCTTTTAGCAATGAGTATGCCATGGTCCATGCACCAATATTTAATTAGTTACCTAAACTGTTGGTTTAGGAATGAAAAATTAGCTACACTAAACAATGAGATGCATTATTCATGCACATGGTCCTAGGGTTTACATGTAAATGTACTCAAGAACAAACAGTGCACCCCCTACATTCTGTCTCTCTTATTCAGACCTTGGTCAAACTGTGGATGAAGGCAAATCCACATACTGCAGTCCAGAACAAACTCTACTAGGTGTATGATAGTAATGCTGCCATGTTCATGGGCAGTTTATGTGGTGCATGCATGAAAGGACTGAAGGATTGAGAGGAGTACGGAAGAAAGAGGCCTGGGTTAAGCAATGAAAAGAGGGTTGACTCTACTGGGCCTTCAACAAGTACTAGTACTTATAAGCAACATTCACACATCAAACACAGCGAACTGTATGGAGGATTGAGAGGGGACAGGAAGAGATAGGAAAGAAGGAAGCCTGTACGTGTTAAGCAACCAAAAGAGGGTTAGCCATACTGGGCCCTCAACATGAAGTACTCATAAGCAACACTCACACAGCAAACATAGAGAGTTGCATGGTAGGATATTTAAAGATTGAGAGGGGACAGCGAGGAGGAAGAAAGAAGCTCGGGTTAAGCAATGAAAAGAGGGTTACCTACATTGGGCCCTCAACAGGTAGTACTCATATGCACCACTCACAGAGAATTGCATGGTAGGATATTGAAAGATCGAGAGGGGAAGGGGTAGCAAAGAAGGAAGCATGAAAAGAGGGTTCCCTCAACAGGTGATACTCATAAGCCACACTTACACATCAAACAAAGTGAATTCCATCACGGGACGAAATGACCACATTTCAGTTATGTATACGTTCAAGTAAACCACAAGTAAATACCTTAATTAGATACATTTCCTGGAATTAGAAATTATCGGATTTACGATATTTCCTTTCACTGAACAGCCGGAATTACGTACGTTTTCTGCGAAGGAAATATGATATATGCGTATGGAAATATAGTGTTTTCATAAACCGTAAGGAAGGGTTAAACCTACGCGCCCAAAGCCTGCATACTATTTAAAAAATTTATTGATCTTTTTGTATAATTGTGATTAAAAAATCAGCAATAGCACTTCATACATGTAACTACAACGTTTAATATAGGAAGCAGTCCGCTAGAAGAGCAAAATACTTCAGTTCAATATTCTGAGGGAAACAAAATGACATTAAAATTAAGATGATACGATTTTTTTTACCTCAGGATGCAGTTTCTGCAATGGCGAGTCTTCCAGATCAGAACAAACCTAGCGGTCATTTTGGTAAAACGCTAGCGGTCATGTAAAACACATGCACGTACCTTTCTTCTTCAGATCTGACACAAACAGATTTGTCTTTAACCTGCCTTACACGTGATATAAGCACACGCGCACAGACACCCATGTACCAGTAACCACTTACCACGACCATAGCTATGCCACGACACGCATCGCTGCTGAGTATTCCACCGTAGCATTCATTCGCGCTCCGTATTAGTTTCGAGGCAAAACGTGGAGAAACACGCATGGTCATCACATGCCTATACGATATTGATCACTTACCTTGTGTTGCGTTCCCCAATCGGTAGGCTAGCCGGCCCTTTTGGCCTTGCCAATTATGTAAAAAATTTCAAGATGGCAACCCCCTTGCGGCCTTGCCTACGTAGAGGATGTGAAGATACACTTTCACTTACCTTCTTGCCACATTGCGCGCCCAATTCCAAACCGCCCAGGGCCACGTGACGCGACCCACAATACGATTTAAAAAATTCCCGCAACAATCAATGACGTCACCTATGCTACGTTCCTCGTTACATGTACATGTAATACTAACAAGACGAACATGATTGACACTATGTTATCTGAACTCACTGCCACATATACTCAGACATGTTTGGGGGGGGGGGGGGGGGGGGGGGGGGGGGTGAGCGGCAGCTGGGGCTATGTGATATCCACTCTCACGTACGTACCTTTGGTATTGTGCCACGCCCACCATTATTTTAAATGATTACAGCAGTGCAGTGCAGCTAATATGCAAGGGAAAGTGATTGACTTTTACTCAAGGAATTTTACCCAGGCTAACATATGCATTGATTATACTAAGTTCTTACGGTTGTTAAATGCTATGTTCGGTTTTTATACTTTATGCACCCTTACATGTACACATATATGAATGTGTTCCAACAGCATGTAACGTTACTAGCTATATATATCTTGGGTACTGATTTACGTGCAGCTTTTGGACGTACTAGCTCAGCTATACTAGTCTGTGCAATATATTTGTTATTTCATTGGCAATGGTGGGTGATGTCTATAAATATATTTCTGTGTACATTGCGCTTACTGTACATGTATAACATACAAGTTCGATTAAAGTGATGCAGGGTATATTTATGTATAGTTAGCATTTTGTGTACGTTTACATGTATGTGATGGATCTTTTCAAGATTTATACATCAGTCCTGCTGTAACTTGACTGTATTTGTAATATTGCTAATAATATTATTACATGTATGTTGTATCTGTTCAAGATTTATACATCAGACTGTATTTGTATTGTGGCTAATAGTATCATTTTAGTAGATGAATAGGACTTTATAATTATTAATGTTCTAAAATACCGGATAATGTCTTGTAGCTAGTACTGCAAGTGTAACATAGACTAAATCTACATAAATCGATTAATAATTGTTATACATGTATCATATGCATGGGATCATACATATTACTTTGACTCACATATACTTTCGACTTTGAAAATAATAATAAATATATGATATCATAATTCTCTTTTAGAACACTGGCATAGAAAAATATAAATTGATTGTCGGGATCCTTTCAAATGCAACAAGTGGTACACACCCGGTATAATCAACTCAGTTTACAATGTAAAAGCCTTTTCAGCCTGGCTTATGTATACTATGTTTTACTTTCGTGACGAACACTAGTTCTGTGTATACACACATACATGGTCAGCTATAAAGATTGAGGGTCAGAGTAGAAAGAGGGGTGGGGGAGGGGGGGTGTAGGGGCACACACAGTTTTTGTTCATAATATTATAAAGTGGTAAGAAGATACACATTTGCTTCTATGCATTTTATTCTCCGAGCTTCCATTTTGCAACTGTGTCATAAAAAAGTCAAAGGTTTTGAGTTAAAGTCTCATTCCAGATCAGACAGAATAGAAACCATTCCTGATGAATGTGCTTATATGCATTCAGATATTTTCCATTTATGGCTTGTTTATATAACTAGACAGCTGCTTGCATTGTCAGTAAGGTCTGACCTCAAGGTTACCAAAAGCATGAATATGATTAGGTGTGTGTGTGTGTGTGTGTGTGTGTAATTGACATAGGATTCAGTTTGAAACAGAAATACACCAATGGACAATAAATAGTGTACATATAATTCTAATTCGTTGTCAAGTCTGCCACTACACTAGAGGTCCCTTCATCTCTTCAAGAGCCATTCTTCAAGCTGCTCAGTATCCCCACGGTCTGCATAAAACATTCTGATACGCCCTACGACTGAAATAACATAAAAACACCTCCTCCAAATAAATTAGTGTCCATACATGTGTGAGTCAGTTTCTGGGTTCAATCCATATATCCCTACCTCTCCCCTCACACGTTCCACAAAGAGGATCACAATAGATACCAAAAGTTCTGACCTGAAAAGCCCTGACAAGGAATTGCAGCTAACAGCAATCTTCATACACCCTGTCTGGGTTAGTTGTGCTCACCCATAACCTTTTCCACTCCACCATGCCCATGCCCCCTTGTCGTAGCCAGAACTCACATGTGCTACCTTTGAATATGCCCAGCCAGCCATGGAGAGGATATCCCATCCAAAATTTTTGGAGAGGTGGCATCTTCATGGCAACTACATGTAGAATGGAGTTTTAAACGTTAATGTACATGTATTTATCAGTAAGAACACACTCATATACAGAACCCCACCGCCTGATCTGAAGTACACATTGTGTGTATTATGCCATCTTCGATGTGCAGTCATCATCTAATGAGGCCACCCTATTGGGGGTGCATGGCCATCCATATGTGGTTCATTTCTATAGGGTTGCCGCAGATCATAGGACACACCCACACCGTACTCACCCCACCCACAGTAACCTCTTACCCACACACAGTAAACTCTTTCCCCCCCACACACAGTAACCTCTTTCCCCCCACACACAGTAACCTCATTCCCCCCCACACACAGTAACCTCTTTCCCCACACACAGTAAATTTTCCCCCCACACACAGTAACCTCTTTCCCCCCACACACAGTAACCTCTTTCCCCCCACACACAGTAACCTCTTTCCCCCCACACACAGTAACCTCTTTCCCCCCACACACAGTAACCTCTTTCCCCCCACACACAGTAACCTCTTTCCCCCCACACACAGTAACCTCTTTCCCCCCTCACACAGTAACCTCTTTCCCCCCCACACACAGTAACCTCTTTCCCCCCACACACAGTAACCTCTTTCCCCCCACACACAGTAACCTTTTTCCCCCCACACACAGTAAACTCTTTCCCCCCACACACAGTAAACTCTTTGCCCCCACACACACAGTAACCTCTTTCCCCCCCACATACAGTAACCTCTTTCCCCCCACACACAGTAAACTCTTTCCCCCCACACACAGTAACCTCTTTCCCCCCACACACAGTAACCTCTTTCCCCCCTCACACAGTAACCTCTTTCCCCCCCACACACAGTAACCTCTTTCCCCCCACACACACTAACCTCTTTCCCCCCTCACACAGTAACCTCTTTCCCCCCACACACAGTAACCTCTTTCCCCCCACACACAGTAACCTCTTTCCCCCCACACACAGTAACCTCTTTCCCCCCACACACAGTAACCTCTTTCCCCCCACACACAGTAACCTCTTTCCCCCCACACACAGTAACCTCTTTCCCCCCACACACAGTAACCTCTTTCCCCCCTCACACAGTAACCTCTTTCCCCCCACACACAGTAACCTCTTTCCCCCCACACACAGTAACCTCTTTCCCCCCACACACAGTAACCTTTTTCCCCCCACACACAGTAAACTCTTTCCCCCCACACACAGTAAACTCTTTGCCCCCACACACACAGTAACCTCTTTCCCCCCCACATACAGTAACCTCTTTCCCCCCACACACAGTAAACTCTTTCCCCCCACACACAGTAACCTCTTTCCCCCCACACACAGTAACCTCTTTCCCCCCTCACACAGTAACCTCTTTCCCCCCCACACACAGTAACCTCTTTCCCCCCACACACAGTAACCTCTTTCCCCCCTCACACAGTAACCTCTTTCCCCCCCACACACAGTAACCTCTTTCCCCCCACACACAGTAACCTCTTTCCCCCCACACACAGTAACCTTTTCCCCCCCACACACAGTAAACTCTTTCCCCCCACACACAGTAAACTCTTTGCCCCCCCACACACAGTAACCTCTTTCCCCCCCACATACAGTAACCTCTTTCCCCCCACACACAGTAAACTCTTTCCCCCCCACACACAGTATCCTCATCCCCCCACACAACACAGCAGGCATGTATTCATAGAAGTTTCAGCGTTGCCCGGAAACTTCCCCCCCCTTCCAAAATTAATTTTAATATCTAAGTGCACATATTTGGTGAGACACAACCCTCACCCCCTTGCCGGTCAGCCCCGGCTTGGGGGCAGGGGCGGCTGCTGCCGCCCCTCCCATGGCATATGAAATGCCGCCACCCTTGCAACCCCCCCCCCCCCCCTAGTTTTCATATAGACTGAAACCCCCCGCCCCCCTGCCTCCCAGCTCATATATCGATTAATGTACAAAGTTGGAACCCCTCCCCCTCTGAAATCCTGGATACGCCCCTGCACAGTAATCTCATCCCCACACACCCTCAGAGAAAACTCTTTCCCACACAGTAACCTCTCTTCCCCACACACACCTAACCTCACCCCAAACACCCACACAGCAGCAGCTACCCCATATGTACATGTACATGTATGTATACATGCATCGCGTGATGCACTAGCAGTTACACATGTGCATATAATAACACATAAGTACATAGAATGAATGTAACTTAACTTTTCAGTTTGTGCAACCTCTACCCAAACCAATCGATCCACAGGACCACACAGTATTAGTAGTGTAACCTCTAGTAGCTCTACCATTTATTATCATACCTCTAGTTGTATTGGCTAATCCTTGTGGCGTGTCCTCCGGCTGTTTAAATCATGTTGGGCGTGGGCCGCGTGGCCCGACCTTCGTTTTTGGTCGCGAAGGTCACAGACTCAGCAACTACTGATCAGTAGTTCAAATCCAGTTCGCATCCTTAGGCGGTACTATTACTCACGTGCACGTGATAGCGATGTCTATGAATTGTAAATTAAGTGTAACATGTAATCCAGCTTTCTGGCTACATGCATTATAGCAATTTGAGGAGTAACGTTGCGCGACTCCATTACATGTATTTATGACTGTCTTTTCGCATACAAATCGAATATATATAAGAAACAAGGTCAGTTGTAAATTTGTAATGATAGATTTGCATGGTTGGCGCGAACACGAAACGCTTCACATGTGATATGTCATGTGTGACAGTGAATTGCAGTAGTGAATTGAAGTAACCAGTCAACTGAATTTACTGCATGTTTTGGTATCTTTCCGTGATAAGGAAATACAAAGGAAATTTCCCAAGACAATCAACACCGTATTTCCTTACGTTTCCAATCTAACTGAAACATATAAATTTGGTGTAGTGCATGTTAAGATTGAACAATCGAGAGGGGACACGCTTGGCCCCCAACAGGTAGTACTCATAAGCAAAACTCGCACATTGAACACAGAATTGTATGGTAAGATTCAAGGATTCAGAGGGGACAGGAAGGGGTAGGAATGAAGGAAGCCTGTGTTAAGCAATGAAAAGAGTGTTAGCTATTCTGGGCACTCAACAGGTAGTACTCATAAGCAACACTGAGTGTTAGGATATTTAAAGATCGCGAGGGGAAGGGGTAGGAAAGAAGGTAGCCTAGCTGGGTTAAGCAATGGATTATTTAGCTATGCATACTGGCATGTTAGTCACTGGCAGATAAATCGCGTATACATCTCATGTGTTCTGATCTTACAGGGTGTAAATGAGACCATGGATTTGATCACAAGTACATGCAGGGTGTAAATGGAACCATGGATTTGATCTCACAACAGACACAAGTTTAGGGTGTAAATGGGACCATAGATTTGACTCTAAAACAGACTCAAGTACAGGGTGTAAATAGGATCATGCATTTGACCCCACAACAGACACAAGTACAGGGTGTAAATCGGACCATGGATTTGATCCCACAAATATCCCACAATAGACACAAGAACACGGTGTAAATGAGACCATGGATTTGATCACAAGTACATGCAGGGTGTAAATGGAACCATGGATTTGATTTCACAACAGACACAAGTTTAGGGTGTAAATGGGACCATAGATTTGACCCTAAAACAGACTCAAGTACAGGGTGTAAATAGGATCATGCATTTGACCCCACAACAGACACAAGTACAGGGTGTAAATTGGACCATGGATTTGACCACACAATAGATAAACCTACAGTGTGTAAATGGGACCATAGATTTGACCCTAAAACAGACTCAAGTACAGGGTGTAAATAGGATCATGCATTTGACCCCACAACAGACACAAGTACAGGGTGTAAATGGGACCATGGATTTGACCACACAATAGATACACCTACAGTGTGTAAATGGGACCATGGATTTGACCCCAAAATACACACATACAGGATGTAAATGGGACCATGGATTTGATCCCACAGCAGGCACAAGTACAGGATGTAAATGGGACCACTGTCATTACTAGTCTCGTACCCAGACTTAGATTTTCACAGCATCAGATGGATTACATCACCACTACGTGAAAAGTAAAAAAACCCTTAACGACACAGATGTATGGTGTACAGGATATCCCTTAATGACACATACATAAGATGTACAGAGGTAACCCCTTAACGACACAGATGTATGGTGTACAGGTGACCCCTTAACAACACATACATAAGGTGTACAGAGGTATCCCCTTAACGACACAGATGTATGGTGTACAGGTAACCCCTTGATGACACAGATGTATGGAGTACAGGTGATACCTTAACAACACATACACAAAGTGTACAGAGGTAACCCCTTAACAACACAGATGTATGGTGTACAGGTAACCCCTTGATGACACAGATGTATGGTGTACAGAGGTAACCCCTTAACGACACAGATGTACAGTGTACAGGTGACCCCTTAACAACACATACATAAGGTATACAGAATTAACCCCTTAACGACACAGATGTATGGTGTACAAGTAACCCCTTAATGACACATACATAAGGTATACAGAGGTACCACACCGATGTATGGTGTACAGGTAACCCCTTGATGACACAGATGTATGGGGTACACACAAGAGGTAACCCCTTAACAACACATACATAAGGTGTATAGAGGTAACCCCTTAACAACACATACATAAGGTGTACAGAGGTAACCCCTTAACAACACAGATGTATGGTGTACAGGTAACCCCTTGATGACACAGATGTATGGTGTACAGAGGTAACCCCTTAACGACACATACATAAGGTTTACAGAGGTATCCTCTTAACGACACAGATGTATGGTGTACAGGTACCCCCTTGATGACGCAGATGTATAGGGTACACACAAGAGGTAACCCCTTAACAACACATACATAAGGTGTATAAAGGTAACCCCTTAACAACACAGATGTATGGTGTACAGGTAACCCCTTGATGACACAGATGTATGGTGTACAGAGGTAATCCCTTAACGACACATACATAAGGTTTACAGAGGTAACCCCTTAACGACACAGATGTACAGTGTACAGGTGACCCCTCAACAACACATACATAAGGTATACAGAGGTACGACACAGATGTATGGTGTACAGGTACCCCCTTGATGACACAGATGTATGGTGTACAGGTAACCCCTTGATGACACAGATGTATGGGGTACACACAAGAGGTAACCCCTTAACAACACATACATAAGGTGTATAAAGGTAACCCCTTAACGACACAGATGTATGGTGTACAGGTAACCCCTTGATGACACAGATGTATGGTGTACAGGTGACCCCTTAACAACACATACATAAGGTATACAGAATTAACCCCTTAACGACACAGATGTATGGTGTACAGGTAACCCCTTAACGACACATACATAAGGTATACAGAGGTACCACACCGATGTATGGTGTACAGGTACTCAAGGCAGTTAAGGACGGGCCCCCAATAATTTTTCACGTGAAAATTATACAATGATAACTTTATATTTTCTTAAAGCTCACACTGCAGATCGGCCGTATCGACATATTGTTCAAGTCTTCTATGAAAGTTGGTTCAGAGAAACGCTGTGTTAGGAAGTAAATCTCTTCAGGTTGTGAATTGCAGAGCTCTGAAGTAGAACTTTATAATAGTCAAACTAGTCAATAGGCGGACGGGTTATCGGGGGTATTTGTTGTTTTTGTTTGTACGGAAATGTTGGCAAAGGGGTGATGCAACCAAATTTTATGCCTGCTTGTTTGCCGGAGTTCATAGAAGGAAGATAACCCCCAAAACGTATATATTCCACGTCGGATAATACCATTAGCGTATTCATAATATTATTACTCGCCAACGGAGAATTGCTATTCAAAGCAGGTTTCATACCCTGTTAGGAAAACTTACCTACGTTCTATAGCCGTACGTTAGTTCAGACAAAAGCAGCGTTTAGGCGTTCGCCTTATGAGCCTTCTGATACGAGTCCGTCAAAGCGGCCATTTCATGTTTTTGAGACGGCCAGATACATTTTGGCGGGAGCGGGAACAATCCAGTTGACAGCTTCTGACAATGCAATATATATATCCTACATTGAATTGAGTCATATGGAAGCCAAAATATTATGAATCCACTATGCAGCCCGGCTGACCATTTGAACATACTGGGGAACATAAATTAATACTAAAGATGCCCTGCATGTGATGTGGTACACAGAACGTTACATGCAAGCCTTGCCAGGCACGCATGCAAGAATATATAATACAGAAGGGGTATGGACACAGCGCACAAGTGGAGTGCAGAAGTGTTGTGGATGATGGTCCCCTAGTCCTGGGTGTGTTTGGGGCATGGCCAACATCACTACTCCTGTGGCATATAAGAAGGGTGAGAGATTGTGGTATGTGTATAGAAAGGTTGGGGGTCTACAGAGGGGTGGATACCAACAGAGTCACTGTGGTGGCAACACACTCCAAACCAGTCATGGAGTGACCCCAAAGCACTGTGTCATGACAACAGTCTTGCTGTCATGACAACTGTGGCTATAGAGTGTGTTTTGCTAGTAGTGGACTGGGGACTTGAGAGGCAGAAAGCCTGCTGTCTTCCCAGGGGTATGGACACAGCACACAAGTGGAGTGCAGAAGTGTTGTGGATGATGGTCCCCATGTACTGGGTGTGTTTGGGGCAGGGCCAACATCACTATTCCTGTGGCATATAAGAAGGGTGAGAGGTTGTGGTTTGTGTATAGAAAGGTTGGGGGTCTACAGAGGGGTGGATACCAACAGAGTCACTGTGGTGGCAGCACACTCCAAACCAGTCATGGAGTGACCCCAAAGCACTGTGTCATGACAACAGTCTTGCTGTCATGACAACTGTGGCTATAGAGTGTGTTTTGCTAGTAGTGGACTGGGGACTTGAGAGGCAGAAAGCCTGCTGTCTTCCCAGGGGTATGGACACAGCACACAAGTGGAGTGCAGAAGTGTTGTGGATGATGGTCCCCATGTACTGGGTGTGTTTGGGGCAGGGCCAACATCACTATTCCTGTGGCATATAAGAAGGGTGAGAGGTTGTGGTTTGTGTATAGAAAGGTTGGGGGTCTACAGAGGGGTGGATACCAACAGAGTCACTGTGGTGGCAACACACTCCAAACCAGTCATGGAGTGACCCCAAAGCACTGTGTCATGACAACAGTCTTGCTGTCATGACAACTGTGGCTATAGAGTGTGTTTTGCTAGTAGTGGACTGGGGACTTGAGAGGCAGAAAGCCTGCCGTCTTCCCAGGGGTATGGACACAGCGCACAAGCGGAGTGCAGAAGTGTTGTGGATGATGGTCCCCTAGTCCTGGGTGTGTTTGGGGCAGGGCCAACATCACTATTCCTGTGGTATATAAGAAGGGTGAGAGATTGTGGTTTGTGTATAGAAAGGTTGGGGGTCTACAGAGGGGTGGATACCAACAGTGTCACTGTGGTGGCAACACACTCGAAACCAGTCATTGAGTGACCCCAAAGCACTGTGTCACCACTCCTGTGGCATATTAGCAGGTTGGAAGATACAAATACAAGTGCCTCTTTTAAGATACAAATACAAAGGAAAACACCCCATAAGCACGTGCAAGGGACACACCCTATAAGCGTACCACCACAGGCATACAGGCGTATAATAGTTATAAGGGACACACGCCATAAGCGTACAAGGGACAAAATACAAGAGGCACACCACACAAGCAGGAACACACGGTTACACATGTACACCCCATAAACGTACAAGGGACACATCCTCCGGCGTAGCCACACCCTTGTGAATCCACCGAAGGTGTGGCTACGCCAGACTATTACACAAGCGTACATCCGTATTCTAGCTCACAAGCGTACAAGACTTAGATACAAAAAACGAACGCAAAGTATAGAAGAGCACACTCCAGTATACATGACGTGAACAACTAAATGTACACAAGCGAACTTTTGTACTTGGCACTAGCACTTCTAGAACGTACGTTACGCGTTAATTACATACGTAATTCCAAACACGCGCGCGCCGCGTATTATGGCATGCGCGCGTCAAAATTTTGGGACCCGTCCTTAACTGCCTTGAGTACCCCCTTGATGACGCAGATGTATGGGGTACACACAAGAGGTAACCCCTTAACAACACATACATACGGTGTATAAAGGTAACCCCTTAACGACACAGATGTATGGTGTACAGGTAACCCCTTGATGACACAGATGTATGGTGTACAGAGGTAATCCCTTAACGACACATACATAAGGTTTACAGAGGTAACCCCTTAACGACACAGATGTACAGTGTACAGGTGACCCCTTAACAACACATACATAAGGTATACAGAGGTACGACACAGATGTATGGTGTACAGGTAACCGCTTGATGACACAGATGTATGGTATACAGGTAACCGCTTGATGCCACAGATGTATGGTGTACAGGTGATACCTTAACAACACATACACAAAGTGTACAGAGGTAACCCCTTAACAACACAGATGCATGGTGTACAGGTAACCCCTTGATGACACAGATGTATGGTATACAGAGTTAACCCCTTAACGACACAGATGTATGGTGTACACTGCAGAGGTGACCTTAAACTATATAAAAAGCATGCATCTCACAATATGGTTCATTTGTCATGAACCATTGTTGGTCTTGTTGTAAGTATACAGTGCGGCTGGGGTGCTGTACGTCTTGCCACACATTGAACAGGAAAATGGCCTGTCAATTTCAGATTTTAGCGTACGCCTCGCGGCCTGCGCTTGGGTGGACCCTGGCTTCCTTTGTTGACACTGGAATCCGTGTTCGTCACCTGGAACAGCAGGCTGCTTGTGAGTGTTCTTTTTGTGCGGGGACAGGGGGCCTGGCTACTGGCATACTTCTTGCCACATACATGTACAGTGCATTGGTAGGCAAGGATTAGTTCAGACCTGGGTCTGCATTTCCTCCTGCCAGAAACACAGCTATTGCCTTCACCTTGCAATTCACTGTGAGTGTCATCTGCATACTTATGACCCTCAACAGTAGGTAAGTGAGGAAGGTCTTGGTTTGTCATTTTTTGCTACTGCATGGGATGAAGCATTACCGCATGTATAGGAAGAGTTGGCCTCTGAGCTTTGTGAAGGCTTTGGACACACCTTGTCCCTTTTCTTGGGGTCACGAACGTATTCCCTCACCTTCTCGTACAGGTACAGTGACCGCGTCAGGGACAATCCACTTGGGGGTAATAACAGGTGGCATCACTTGGCTCTGATAAGCCTAATGTCCTTTATGGCCACTCCAGCTCTCAGCATGGTTACCTCGGTGGGGTTTGTGTCCCATGGCAAGGTCTCCATCCTCACGACACCAGGGTGGTCTTGATCAAACTCAAATGTGCAGTAGTGTCCTAGGCCAACCAGAGGACCAAACCACTGGCCCAAGAAGGCATTCCAGTCCTGGTACAGCTGTGACACACAAGTGACATCCTGGCCACACTGCCGGACACAGTCAGCTAGGTTCTGCTGTAAGTCCATTCATTGGGATGTGTGGCTTCCCTTGATTGAAATTGTGGGGGCTGCCAACTCCATTTGCAGCAAGAGGGATAGCAGTGTCTCCACTGGTATACTATTGTGGAGGCTGACCCCATTGGTTAGTTTGTGGCTCGTGTGTATAAGGGTCTGATATGGGCAGGTGGTTCCATAGGTAGTGCGGGTTGGTGGCGTCTGCTGTTGGTTATGCGGGGCTGCTGTCTGGACTTGCAATGTAGCGAGGCATATGTGGGGGTGGGGCTGGTGTCCATCCGCAGCTGTGGGAATCAGGGTCTGGGTACGAGACTAGGGCTGCTGGCTCTTAGTCATTTAGGGGCTGCTTACTCCCTACAACCACCATCGTCAGTAGTATAACCGCCGTCACTACCGTTCTCAATCTCCCCCCCTCGTCGAATGTATCTTGAATATCGATCGTCGTATCCGTATCGCTCAAACTCGTCCGCCGATTGAAACTCTTGCGAGTGTGTTGTCTTCAGTGGACGTCGCCATATCCGTTATCTACATAGGAGATAACGAATAACAACTGTGACAGGGACGATACATTAAATACTTACCCATCAGATCTAGCTAGCACAGTATGGGTGTGGCTATAAGTTATCAAAGTCTCGGCCCACAGGAAGTAGTTGCATATTCATGTGCTTTGATGAATGGAAGCGGGCCTCGCACGTCCAACGGCGCGATTCGAGCGGGAAACGTGTACCAACTTTGCGCCGCTGTATCTCCGTAACGGATGACATAAAAATTAACGAACAGAAGAAATCGATAGGTATAGGACCTCTCTACCTACAAAACGAATTTGAAGCGATTTCATTACTCCTACCTAAAGTTATGGCGGGTGTGAACCCGGTGGGGTATCGAACATTGCAATACTGGCACGGACACAGCGAAACCGCTGTCCGGAGACGGATTGCAACGGTGCCCCGTCTCTTTCAATCACGACGGACTTCCACGTAAATTTCACGGAGACGTTTAGTGACGTTACCCGTGTATTTTCGAACGGTAATCGACGAACACTACCGTACGGTACCGCGCGTCCGCACTGCATAGTTATAATTTTACTTCAGGGTCACGTGATACAGGTCATCTATTCCGAATTCAAATATAATGAGTGGCCGCGGCAAGACTCACCACTGCGGGGAATACGTGCAAAGATCTACATATTTTGAACATGTTAGTAGTACATCTACACGTCTACTCACTTTGCACACTTCACCACCGTAACGGTACTTGAGGTCGTTGAAGCCTTGAAGGTATGTTATCATCCTACGCACTCTATCAAGCATACGCACTCACTAATTTAGCATAGTTGAGCGTAAGCGTATACCCGTTCAATTGATCAGCTGTGATGTACATGTATGGAGTGCCTAGGGATTGTGGGTGTGTACATGTGTGGAGTGCCTAGGGATTGTGGGTGTGTACATGTGTGGAGTGCCTAGGGATTGTGGGTGTGTACATGTGTGGAGTGCCTAGGGATTGTGGGTGTGTACATGTGTGGAGTGCCTAGGAATTGTGGGTGTGTACATGTGTGGAGTGCCTAGGGATTGTGGGTGTGTACATGTGTGGGTTGTAGGTGTGTACATGTGTGGAGTGCCAAGGGATTGTGGGTGTGTACCTGTGTGGGTTGTGGGTATGTACATGTGTGAAGTGCATAGGGATTGTGGGTTTGTATGTGAGTGGAGTGCCTAGGGATTAGCTACTTCCACTGCAACACACCCACAATCCCTAGGCACTCCACACATGTACACACCCACAATCCCTATGCACTCCACACATGTACACACCCACAACCCACACATCTCACATCTACACACCCACAATCCCTAGGCACTCCACACATCTACACACCCAGAATCCCTATGCACTCCACACATGTACATACCCATAACCCACTTATGTACACACCCACAATCCCTATACCCTCCACACATGTACACACCCACAATCCCTATGTACTCCACACATGTACACACCCACAATCCTTAGGCACTCGACACATCTACACACCCACAATCCCTATGCACTCCACACATGTACATACCCACAACCCACACATCTCACATCTATACACCCACAATCCCTAGGCACTCCACACATCTACACACCCACAATCCCTAGGCACTCCACCTATACACTCCACACATGTACATACCCGCAATCCCTAGGCACTCCACACATGTACACACCCACAACCCACCTATGTACACACCCACAATCCCTAGGCACTCCACACATGTACACACCCACAATCCCTAGGCACTCCACACATCTACACACCCACAATCCCTTGGCACTCCACACATCTACACACCCACAATCCCTAGGCACTCCACACACAATCCCTATACACTCCACACATGTACATACCCACAATCCCTAGGCACTCCACACATGTACACACCCACAATCCTAGGCACTCCACACATGTACACACCCACAATCCCTAGGCACTCCACACATCTACACACCCACAATCCCTTGGCACTCCACACATCTACACACCCACAATCCCTAGGCACTCCACACACAATCCCTATACACTCCACACATGTACATACCCACAATCCCTATGCACTCCACACATGTACACACCCGCAATCCCGACACTTCACACATGTACACACCCACAATCCCTAGGCACTCCACACAACTACACACCCACAATCCCTATACACTCCACACATGTACACACCCACATTCCCTATACCCTCCACACATGTATGTACACACCCACAATCCCTATTCACTCCACACATGTACACACCCACAATCCCTATGCACTCCACACATGTACACACCCACAATCCCTAGACACTTCACACATGCACACACCCAGAATCCCCATATACCCTCCACACATGTACACACCTGCAATCCCTAGGTACTCCACACATGTACACACCCACAATCCCTATACACTCCACACATGTACACACCCACAATCCCTATACACTCCACACATGTACACACCCACAATCCCTATACATGTACACTCCACACATGTACACACCCGCAATCCCTATACCCTCCACACATGTATGTACACACTCACAATCCCTATTCACTCCACTCATGTACACACCCACAATCCCTATGCACACCACACATGTACACACCCACAATCCTTAGGCACTCCACACATGTACACACCCACAATCCCTATACACTCCACACATGTACACACCCACAATCCCTATACACTCCACACATATACACACCCACAATCCCTATACCCTCCACACATGTATGTACACACCCACAATCCCTATTCACTCCACTCATGTACACACCCACAATCCCTATGCACACCACACATGTACACACCCACAATCCTTAGGCACTCCACACATCTACACCCCCACAATCCCTATGCACTCCACACATGTACATACCCACAATCCCTAGACACTTCACACATGTACACACCCACAATCCCTAGGCACTTCACACATGCACACACCCAGAATCCCCATATACCCTCCACACATGTACACACCTGCAATCCCTAGGCACTCCACACACAATCCCTATACACTCCACACATGTACATACCCACAATCCCTAGGCACTCCACACATGTACACACCCACAACCCACCCATGTACACACCCACAATCCCTAGGCACTGCACACATGTACACACCCACAATCCCTAGGCACTCCACACATGTACATACCCACAACCCACACATCTCACATCTACACACCCACAATCCCTAGGCACTCCACACATGTACATACACACCCACAATCCCTAGGCACTCCACACAACTACACACCCACAATCCCTATACACTTCACACATGTACACACCCACAATCCGTAGACACTTCACACATGCACACACCTGCAATCCCTAGGCACTCCACACATGTACACACCCACAATCCCTATGCACTCCACACATGTACCCACCCACAATCCCTAACACTCCACACATGTACACACCCACAATCCCTATACACTCCACACATGTACACACCCACAATCCCTAGGCACTCCACACATGTACACACCCACAACCCACACATCTCACATCTACACACCCACAATCCCTAGGCACTCCACACATGTACATACACACCCACAATCCCTTGGCACTCCACACAACTACACACCCACAATCCCTATACACTTCACACATGTACACACCCACAATCCCTAGACACTTCACACATGCACACACCTGCAATCCCTAGGCACTCCACACATGTACACACCCACAATCCCTATACACTCCACACATGTACCCACCCACAATCCCTAACACTCCTCACATGTACACACCCACAATCCCTATACACTTCACACATGTACACACCCAGAATCCCCATATACCCTCCATACATGTACACACCTGCAATCCCTAGGCACTCCACACATGTACACACCCACAATCCCTATACACTCCACACATGTACCCACCCACAATCCCTAACACTCCACACATGTACACACCCACAATCCCTATACACTCCACACATGTACACACCCACAATCCCTATACCCTCCACACATGTATGTACACACCCACAATCCCTATTCACTCCACACATGTACACACCCACAATCCCTATGCACACCACACATGTACACACCCACAATCCCTAGGCACTCCACACATCTATACACCCACAATCCTAGGCACTCCACACATCTACACACCCATAATCCCTAGACACCGCACATGTACACACTCACAATCCCTAGGCACTCCACACATATACACACCCACAATCCCTATGCACACCACACATGTACACACCCACAATCCCTAGGCACTCCACACATCTATACACCCACAATCCTAGGCACTCCACACATCTACACACCCACAATCCCTAGACACCGCACATGTACGCACTCACAATCCCTAGGCACTCCACACATGTACACACCCACAATCCCTATACACTCCACACATCTACATACCCACAATCCACTCATGTACACACCCACAATCCCTAGGCACTCCACACATCTACACACCCACAATCCCTAGGCACAGCACTCCACACATGTACACACCCACAACCCACACATGTACACACCCACATACCCTAGGCACTCCACACATCTATACACCCACAATCCTAGGCACTCCACACATCTACACACCCACAATCCTCATAAAGACGGCATATTTGGAGAGATTAGGCTGTAAGATGTAGTTTTGATTGCGATGAGAATGCTGAATAAGTAATGGCACACACAGCACACACATGTACACACCCACAACCCACCCATAATCCCTTGCATAGTCTTCAACACAAAATTGTTCTCGTTATATTGATCTATCTGATATTTCATACATGTCCAGAAGTGGGTGTTGCCGTCACATGAGCCACAGTCTTCAACAAAGAATTGTTAATACAATCCAAGTATGTTGACCTATGTCTTGTACACTTGATATCACTTTGGACAAGTCTATGTGCTGTGACCGCCCCTGAGAAAGGCCTGACCGGAAGTGGGCGTTACCTTAGTGTTCCACAGTTCCAGATGTCTCTCATGAATGCTTGGTACTTTATTAGCAGTATCGGACATCAAGAAGAAATTTTCACACTCTTCCTTCGTTCCTCCTCCTTCCCAGCCTTTTTCCTCCAGTTAACAGACGTTTAGTTTGTACACACGCCTTTTTTATGACGTGCATAGTTGCTCGAACAGTATGGCTGTCAATTGACTTGTATTGGAAAAGGGATGATGATTGCACGCGCGCTTCGCACAAGTGATCGTGAGAATCTGTTAGACATGCACCTGGATTACCAAGTTGTGTTTGTAACAAATTGTATTGCTGATATTCGATTGTTCATACATGTAAATATATCGGGGGCGGGGCAGGTAAACATCTCAAGACATGACTCTCTGCATGACTTGAACCACCGTTATATACATGCTGTGGTTGATAAAACTTGTACAATTGTACATTTATCATGTACATGCATGTCTTGGTGCCATCATTGGTGTCGATCGTTAAATAACCCGGCGGGAATTTTTAATACCTCGAGTGTCGACCGGCTCCGAACTAGCAGCGGATCAGGAATAGGCATATCTAGATCATTCTTTAACGGCAGAACTCCTTCTATTTGCTGTGATGTTAGTGCTGACATCGGTCTATAACGATACACATATGGTCAGTACAAACTTAACGCTAGCTATCAGTAAGTAAGCGGTGAGTAACGTTGTTCGTCTCTTGAAAACTAAATTCCAGTCATCAATGCATGTGTTCAGTAGACTAAAACTTCGATCCCCTTCTAATACACAAGCATATTGCGTGAAAAAGATAATGCATAATCATGGTATAAAGTCTGTATAAACACATGTAGCTAGGATTACGCGTGGATCACGCATGCATACATGTAGTTCGAGTCAAATCAGAAGTGAAAGTGATTTGCAATTGCCTCGTTCGATACATCCTTCTGTTAGAAGTCTTACTATAGAAGGTGAACAAAGTGAATGCATGCTCTATACTGACGCGTAAAACATGCATATACATGTATATAAAAGGAACAGCCATATCGAGACATTCACCTGCAGGAGTGTAGTTTGATAACATTCAATACCATGCAGTACATTGTTTATAATAACTGGAGATCAAGAGAGCGAGTACTCCTTGAGTAGAGTCATCAAGACTATAGCTATGATTGTAATAATTATAATACGTACTATTATTATAATATAACTTTCAGAATTTTCTGTATAGCTATATACGCATGTAGCATGCAAAACAGTGATTGCAAGATGCATACATGCGTGGCGGAATGTTTTTACAATTGGTATACAATATAATAGCAAACTCTTACTTTTATATGCAGTGTTAATACTGTACACTGATGCATGTCGGAATTTCAAACGGGTCTGCATGGGTTTTTAATTAATTCAGTGATACACGATGCACTACCCCAATTGCTTATACCTTTTGTGTGTCGGTTGTACAGTCTACCTGGCATGGACAATGATGCATACATGCATGCATGTGTAACAAGTTAGCACAAAACATGCATCGAAAAATAAAAATCACCATTAACAAATTAAGGTGTACATGTACATACAACAGACTACTATGCAGTTGTTCAAAAGTGTATGCGCATGCACATACATGTAGTTTTGAACAACTGTAATAGTCTGTATAGCATGTACTGCATGTGTGCTCTTTTTACTGTAGTAGTCTGTAGCATGTACTATATGCTCTCTTTTATGTGGATCAATGGTCGTACAGTGCTTCACTTCAAGTTCGCCGTATAATCATCGTCCGTTCCAAAAAAGCAATCCGCTCCCCTGCATACAGATCTTAGAGTCGCGTCAGGCATTGATTATATCACTTCAGCTCCTATAGGCCTATCGCAATATCGAGTTTATTAATTATTATAGTTTTGGTCTCGTGACTATATAATTCGTAGGCTAGCTTTAGGCGGTTGAAATGGCGACCTTAAAGCATCATTTAACAGTAAACGAGACAAATTACTACGTCAACTGTAATGAGGTTTGCATTAGTCGTGGATTGCCGGCGTATTTCTTTGTGTTGCATGCGCTATATTATTACTAGAATCCCTTTAGAGTGAATCCCGCGCGCGAAGCTGAATTGGCGATGCTCCATTTCATGACATACTAGAGAGGCAACGGCATGCAGCTTCACCTTATAGTAAGGTAATGGCCTTTGTTGTGTGCCAATCCAGATTACACTATGTGAGCCTATATGATGCTCCCGCCGTCGATGCTCACGCTGCTCTGGATGACTTGTCGATATTTGCAGCGTAAAAGATGCCTCGAGTGCTGAGAAAGATATATGTAAGCAACTGCATGATGTGAAAATTAACGTGCCGTCATTGGTTTAATATGCCGTCATTGGTTTAATATGCCTTCAGTTCTAATAACAGCGCATGCATGGCTATAGCGGTTCGAGCACCAATCGGACAAGCTAGGCGGTAAGCGAAACGTGCTATCGCTTGATTCAGCATGCATGTGCCACTATTTAGGGATGGCTTCGATCTCGAACATGCTAGGTGAGCTTCTGTTTAGATAACCAAATGTGCTTTGCATGTTTTTATGCTACTTGCCCTATAGGAGTTTATAAGCGCATTGACGGAAAATCTGTAAGTTAGCGTTGTTATTTTTATATAGCCTGCATGCTATATAGCTTCGAGAGCGAATGACAACGATATGGTAAGTGGTTCACCATTGGCCTTTGTCCTCCTATATAGCAACTTTCAGGTTCAAATATTGGCGTGGCGGAACTCTCTGGATCCGAAGTTATGTTTGTGAACTCATTGATACGCCACATACTGATCCATGAGACATGAGTGCTGCGTAAGTAAATTTTAGCGTAAGCGCGCCATTTTTGGGGGTGTCGAAGATATCACAACCACCTTCCTTCACTCTACAGGATTCTGGAATAGGGTGTAACGCGAACACATACGCCTTTTTAAGTAGGTGTAACGTATTTTTGTCCTCGACCCAGGCTACCCAGCCACGCTTTACGGCTTTGGAGCACAATGAGGTATGTACAAAGGGTCACTTTTTTGTCTCATCTGTGACATTTTACACAAGATGAACGTTTGATGACGTGAGTGGCTCGCTAGTGTCATCGCGCGCAGATTATCAAATGTAAGCAAGCACTTCTGTGGTTCATTCATGATTGATGCTATATATACATGTATATATCTTAAAACAGGACGGCATCCGGCTCTTTACGTAATGAGACCCAGCAAAACACTTGCTCTTCCTTTTGTACATGCATTTGTATTTGTATATGGCTTTTTGAAAACTACCTCTGAGAAGTGAATGTGATGGTGTACGTATAAAAGCTGCGTGCATGGATAGAAAGTGCTGTAGAACCTATACCCAACCGTACATGTACGTACTGACGGTACGACACGGTAAAAGCGATCCGGCCTTAACCGTGGATTTCCCGGAGTGACGGGATATAGCGTATAAAGACGTGACAGAGCGACGGGGGGGAAAGACGTTACCGTCCACTCTCGGTTCGCACACGGACCGTTGGGATTGATTTCATCGGTATCCGCCTACATCCAAGTGACGGGTAAGGTCACGTGATGAGACGTTACCGTCTCAATGCAATGGTTTCGCTGTGGGAGCAAGTGCAAGACTCCAAAATGGATTTTAAAATAGAGAAACGGCGTAGTATGAAGTGTTGAAAATAGGAAATTGATAGCTTTTACCGTTCAGAAGTTATAGCGATTCAAACATAAGGGAATTTTATAACATTTGGGACAGTTTCCGCGAAAATGTCCGAGTTTTATAACATTATAATCTTATAAATATGCTTCTTGTTTGAGTCGCTATATCTTCCGAACGCTAAACGGTATCGACTTTCTATTTTCAAAAGTTCATGCTACACCATTTCGCTATGATAAATTACATTTTGGAGTCTTGCACTTGCTCCATGCCAGTATTGCAACGTTCGATACCCGACCGGGTTCAAACCCGTCATAACTTTGGGTAGGAGTAATCAAATCGCTTCAAATTTGGTTTGTAGGTACAGAGGTCCTATACCTATCGATTTGTACTGTTCGCTAATTTTTATGCCATCCGTTACGGAGATACAGTTGAACAAACTACGTGCACTTTTTCCCGCTCGTTTCGCGCCTATGATATAACAACCGCCTCACCATACATTGAGCGGGACGCGATTTGCCAAAATCATTGGCACGAATCGAGCGGGATAAAGTGGACGTAGTTTGTTCAGCTGTATCTTCGTAACGGATGGCATAAAAATTAACGAACAGAACAAATCGATAAGTATAGGACCTCTGTACCTACAAACCGAATTTGAAGCGATTTGATTACTCCTACCTAAAGTTATGGCGGGTTTGAACCTGGTCGGGTATCGAACGTTGCAATACTGGCATGGAGCAAGTACAAGACTCCAAAATGTAATTTGTCATAGAAAAATGGTGTAATATGAACTTTCGAAAATAGGAAGTCGATAGCGTTTAGCGTTCGGAAGATATAGCGATTCAAACAAGAAGTATTTTTATAAGATTATAATGTTATAAAACTCGGACATTTTCGCGGAAACTGTCCCATTTTATATATATATACGAAGGCTCATTTTGTCGTGAACTGTCCCATATATGGGAAAGTTTACGAGAAAAGGGACCTAGCGTGTATTATAAAAAAGTATAATAAAAATGCATTACGTTTGATTTGCTATAACATCCGAACAGTTAACGCTATCAACTTCCTATTTTCAACACTTCATACTGCACCATTTCTCTACGGTAAAATACATTTTGGAGTCTTGCACTTGCTACGTGTCAGTATTGCAACGTTCGATACCCCACTGGGTTCAAACCCGCCATAACTTTCGGTAGGAGTAATCAATTCGCTTCAAATTCGGTTTGTAGGTAGAGAGGTCCTATACCTATCGATTTGTTCTGTTCGTTAATTTTTATGCCATCCGTTACGGAGATACAGTTGAACAAACTACGTGCACGTTTTCCCGCTTGATTCGCGCCAATGTTATAATCCCCGCCTCCCCATACATTGAGCGGAACGCAATTTGCCCAAATCATTGGCGCGAATCGAGCGCGAAAATGGGCACGTAGTTTGTTCAACTGTAACTCCGTAATGGATGGCATAAAAATCAACGAACAGAACAAATCGATAGGTATAGGACCTCTCTACCTACAAACCGAATTTGAAGCGAATTGATTACTCCTACCGAAAGTTATGGCGGGTTTGAACCCAGTGGGGTATCGAACGTTGCAATACTGACACGGAGCAAGTGCAAGACTCCAAAATGTATTTTACCATAGAGAAATGGTGCAGTATGAAGTGTTGAAAATAGGAAGGTGATAGCGTTAACTGTTCGGATGTTATAGCAAATCAAACGTAATGCATTTTTATTATACTTTTTTATAATAAACGCTAGGTCCCTTTTCTCGTAAACTTTCCCATATAAATTATAATTACAATAATATGGGACAGTATCCGCGAAAATTTCGTACGTTTTATATCATTATAAGATAATAGTGTTATAACGTTTGAATCGCTATATCTTCCGAACGGTAAACGTTATTGACATCCTATTTTCAAAACTTCATACCACACCATTTCTCTATGACAAAGTACATTTTGGAGTCTTGCACTTGCTCCTTGCCAGCATTGCAACGTTCGATACCCCACCGGGTTCAAACCCGCCATAACTTTTGATAGGAGCAATCAAATCGCTTCAAATTCAGTTTGTAGGTAGAGAGGTCCTATTCCTATTTATTTGTTCTGTTCGTTAATTTTTATATCATCCGTTACGGAGATACAGTTGAACAAACTACGTGCATTTTTCCCGCTTGATTCGCGCCAATGATTTGGGCAAATCGCTTCCCGCTCAATGTATGGGGAGGCGGTGGTTATATCATTGGCGCGAATCAAGCGGGAAAACGCACACGTAGTTTGCTCAACTGTATCTCTGTAACGGATGGCATAAAAATTAACGAACAGAACAAGTAGATAGGTATAGGACCTCTCTACTTACAAACCGAATTTGAAGCGATTTGATTGCTCCTATCGAAAGTTATGGTGGGTTTGAACCCGGTGGGGTATCGAACGTTGCAATGCTGGTACGGAGCAACTGCAAGACTCCAAAATGTATTTTGTCATAGAGAAATGGTGTAGTATGAAGTGCTGAAAATAGAATGTCAATAACGCTTAACGTTCGGAAGATATAGCGATTCAAACGTTATAACACTATTGTTTTATAATGTTATAAAACGTACGAAAGTTTCGCGGATACTGTCCCATATTATTATATGGGACAGTTTCCGAGAAAATGTCGTTTCGCATATATATATATAATGTTATAAAAATGCTTCTCTTTTGAATCGCTATATCTTCCGAACGGTTAACGCTATCAACTTCCTATTTTCAACACTTCATACTACACCATTTCCCTATGGCAAAATATATTTTGGAGTCTTGCAATTGCTCCGTGCCAGTATTGCAACGTTCGATACCCCACCGGGTTCAAACCCGCCATAACTTTCTGTAGGGATAATCAAATCGCTTCATATTCGGTTTGTAGGTAGAGAGGTCCTATACCTATCGATTTGTTCTGTTCGTTAATTTTTATTTCATCCGTTACGGAGATACAGCGGCGCAAAGTTGGTACACGTTTCCCGCTCGAATCGCGCCGTTGTACGTGCATGAACCGCTTCCATACCAAATACATGAATATGCAACTACTTCCTGTGGGCCGAGACTTGGATAACTTATAGCCACACCCATACTGCGCAAGCTAGATCTGATGGGTAAGTATTTAATGTATTGTCCCTGTATTCGTTATCTCCTATGTAGATAACGGATCTGGCGAAGACAACACGCTCGCAAGAGTTTCAGTCGGCGGACGAGTTCGAGCGGTACGGATACGACGATCGATATTCAAGATACATTCGACGAGGTGGGGAGATTGAGAACGATTGTGACGGCGATTATAGTACTGACGATGGTGGTTGTAGGGAGTAAGCAGCTCCTAAATGACTAAGAGCCAGCAGCCCTAGTCTCGTACCCAGACCCTGATTCCCACAGCTGCTGATGGCACCAGCCCCACCCCCACATATGCCTCACTACATTGCAAGTCCAGACAGCAGCCCCGCATAACCAACACCACCAACCCGCACTACCTATGGAACCACCTGCCCATATCAGACCCTACACACGAGCCACAAACTAACCAATGGGGTCAGCCTATCCCTCTCGCTGCAATTGCCCCCACAATTTCAATCAATGGAAGCCACACATCCCAATGGACTTACAGCAGAACCTAGCTGACTGTGTCCGGCAGTGTGGCCAGGATGTCACTTGTGTGTCACAGCTGTACCAAGACTGGGATGCCTTCTTGGGCCAGTGGTTTGGTCCCCTGGTTGGCCTAGGACACTACCGCACATTTGAGTTTGATCAAGACCACCCTGGTGTCATGAGGAGTGAGACCTTGCCATCAGACACAAACCCCACCGAGGTAACCATGCTGAGGGCTGGAGTGGCCATAAAGGACATTAGGCTTATCAGAGCCAAGTGATGCCACCTGTTATTAGCCCCAATGGATTTCCCTGATGCGGTCACTGTACCTGTACGAGAAGGTGAGGGAATATACGTACGTGACCCCAAGAAACGGGACAAGGTGTGTCCAAAGCCTTCACAAAGCTCAGAGGCCAACTCTTCCTATCCATGCGGTAATGCTTCATCCCATGCAGTAGCAGAACTCACTTACCTACTGTTGAGGGTCATGAGTCTGCAGATGACACTCACAGCGAATTGCAATAGCTGTGTTTCTGGCAGGAGAAAATGCAGACCCAGGTCTGAACTAATCCTTGCCTACGAGTGCACTGTACATTTATGTGGCAAGAAGTATGCCAGTAGCCAGGCCTTGTCCCTGCACAAAAAAAAACACTCACAAGCAGCCTGCTGTTCCAGGTGATGAACACGGATTCCAGTGTTGACAAAGGAAGCCAGGGTCCACCCAAGCGCAGGCCGCGAGGCGTACGCTACAATCTGAAATTGACAGACCATTTTCCTGTTCGGTGTAAGGCAAGACGTACATGTACGGCACCCCAGCCGCACTGTATACTTACAACAAGACCAACAATGGTTCATGACAAATGAACCATATTGTGAGATGCATGCTTGTTTAAGGTCATCTCTGCAGTGTACACCATACATCTGTGTTGCTAAGGGGTTAACTTTGTATACCATGCATCTGTGTCATCAAGGGGTTACCTGTACACCATACATCTGTGTCATCAAGGGGTTACCTGTACACCATACATGTGTGTCATTAAGGGGTTAACTCTGTACACTTTGTGTAAGTGTTGTTAAGGTATCACCTGTACACCATACATTTGTGTCATCAAGGGGTTACCTACATGTATACGTGTACCATACATCTGTGTCGTTAAGATGTTACCTCTATGTACATGTATGGGTTGTTAGGGTATCCCCTGACTGTACACCATACATCTGTGTCGTTAAGGGGTTACCTCTATGTACATGTATGGGTTGTTAGGGTATCACCTGACTGTACACCATACATCTGTGTCGTTAAGGGGTTACCTCTATACACCTTATGTATGTGTCGTTAAGGGGTTACCTCTTGTGTGTACCCCATACATCTGTGTCATCAAGGGGTTACCTGTACACCATACATCTGTGTCGTTAAGGGGTCACCTGTAAACTGTGCATCTGTGTCGTTAAGGGGTTACCTCTGTACACCATACATCTGTGTCATCAAGGGGTTACCTGTACACCATACATCTGTGTCGTACCTCTGTATACCTTATGTATGTGTTGTTAAGCCCTGGGTTAATTACCTGTACACCATACATCTGTGTCGTAAAGGGCTCACCTCAGTACACTGTGCATCTGTGTCGTTAAGGGGTTACCTCTGTACACCATACATCCGTGTCATCAAGGGGTTACCTGTACACCATAGATCTATGTCGTTAAGGGGATACCTCTGTACACCTTATGTATGTGTTGTTAAGGGGTCACCTGTACGCCATACATCTGAGTCGTTAAGGGGTTTTTACTTTTCACGTAATGGTTATGTAATCTATCCGATGCTGTGAAAATCTGGGTCTGGGTATGAGACTAGTGACGATGGTGGTCCCATTTACACCCTGTACTTGTGTCTGTTGTGGGGTCAAATCCATGGTCCCATTTACACCCTGTACTTGGGTCTGTTGTGGGGTAAAATCCATAGTTCCATTTACACCCTGTATTTGTGTCTGTTGTGAAATCAAATCCATGGTCCCATTTATACCATGCTTTTGAGGTCAAATCCATGGTCCCATTTACACCCTGTACTTTTGTCTGTTGTGGGGTCAAATCCATGGTCTGATTTACACATTGTAATTTTGTCTGTTGTGGAGTCAAATCCATTGTCTGATTTACACCCTGTACTTGTGATCAAATCCATGGTCCCATTAACACCCTGTACTCTGTACTTTTGTCTGTTGTGGGGTCAATTCCATGGTCTGATTTAGACCCTGTACTTGTGATCAAATCCATGGTCCCATTTACACCATGTATTTGGGTCTGTTGTGGGGTCAAATCCATAGTTCCATTTACACCCTATATTTGTGTCTGTTATGAAATCAAATCCATGGTCCCATTTATACCATGCTTTTGAGGTCAAATCCATGGTCCCATTTACACCCTGTACTTGTGTCTGTTGTGGGGTCAAATCCATGGTCCCATTTATACCCTGTAATTGAGTCTGTTGTGGGGTCAAATCCATGGTCCCATTTATACCCTGTACTTTTGTCTGTTGTGGGGTCAAATCCATGGTCCCATTTGCACCCTATACTTTTGTCTGTTGTGGGGTCTAATCCATGGTCTCATTTACACCCTGTACATGTGTATGTTTTGAGGTCAAATCCATGGTCCCATTTACACCCTGTACTTGTGTCTGTTGTGGGGTCAAATCCATGGTCTCATTTACACCCTGTACTTGTTATGTTTTGAGGTCAAATCCATGGTCCCATTTACAACCTGTACTGGTGTCTGTTGTGTAATCATAACCATGGTTCCATTTACACCCTGTACTTGTGATCAAATCCATGGTCCCATTTGCACCCTGTACTTGTGTCTATGATATTGGGATCAAATCCATGGTCCCATTTACACCCTGTACTTGTGTATGTGGTGGGGTCAAATCTATGGTCCCATTTACACCCTGTACTTTTGTCTGTTGTGGGGTCAAATGCATGATCCACGCATTTACACCCTGTACTTGATTCTGTTTTAGGATCAAATCCATGGTCCCATTTGCACCCTGTAATGACCCAGGGTTCAATCGGGTTGGCTCCCTCACTGCAGGCGGTCAGAATGTCCAGTGCATGGAGCAGTTGCGGATGGAGTTATCAAACTGCCAGCAAAAGAGCAATCAGGTGCTAAAAAATCCTACAGGGTCATTGGGGGCACCCACAATAATGCAGCTCTCACACTGCGATAGGAATCGGCACCCTCCACAATATTTGGGGAGCCATCAACTGGATTCACACATGCCCCATTCGCCCCATGGCCCTATCTCCCACTACCTATCCTCCTTTACTGCAAGTTATATCCGAGGCACAGGCCATCCCCTACTCAATAGCACTCTCAGTCCCCACACAACCAGCCCTCCCACCCACCCCTAAACACCCCTCTTACATATGGTGTAATCATACTACCAACAGGCCGGAGAACTGCCAGCTGCCACATTACCAGGGATGAATGGGGTTGTCACAAAACTAGATCTCAGCATGTGGAGTGGAACCTTGAACTGGAGCCAGCCCCAAACACTGGGGCCAGCCACAATGGCACCCTATCCTAGCCCCACACAGCTCCTCACTGCAAATGCAAATGAAGCCACTACCTATGAAACCATTAACCCCCACACTACAAGAGGACTTACTGGTAGGGAACCATCGTGGAGTTACCAGCTCGCATTGGACAAATGGGGATAACACCACTGGAGCAGCCTCCATTTGTAGAGTATATTTTTCTCTTCACAGTTTGTGTTGTACAGAATAAATTTTATCTGGTATGAAGCCAAGCTGTTAGTGGTGAATATAGTTACCTGCCCTATCGGTACTGATTGCGGTGGGTCTGCACCCGTGGTAGGTGTATATAGACAACCAAGGATTGCAGAGGGCGTTTTGCCTACTGGGAACTACTGTACGCGAGTAGCGAAACATGAAAGTGCCATTTTGAATGTCACATAAATTGCATGCACGGTCACAGGTGCAATGTGGCACGGTGAAGACATCAGAATTCATGACCACACAAGTGGAGTTAATAGACCCTACAACTTTAATGGATTCATCAACTACCTAGCCCTAGGCTGGTGTTTCTGCAAAAATGTGCTATACCGGGTACCGGTAGTGTATTATCATTCCATGTGTTGCTATTCGCGTACAGTAGTAGTTCCCAGTAGGCAAAACGCCCTCTGCAAGCCTTGGTTGTCTATATACACCTACCACGGGTGCAGACCCACCGCAATCAGTACCGATAGGGCAGGTAACTATATTCACCACTAACAGCATGGCTTCACACCAGATAAAATTTACTCCGTACATGCACAAACATGTACATGTCTAAGTCTCTTACAGTAGTTCAGATCTACATGTGTGAAGAGAAAAATATAGGCATGTACACTCTACAAATGGAGGCTGCTCCAGTGGTGGTATCCCCATTTGTCCAATGTGAGCTGGTAACTCCACTATGGTTCCCTACCAGTAAGTCCTCTTGTAGTGTGGGGGTTAATGGTTTCATAGGTAGTGGCTTCATTTGCATTTGCAGTGTGGAGCTGTGTGGGGCTAGGATAGGGGGCCATTGTGGCTGGCCCCAGTGTTGGGGCCAGCTCCAGTTCAAGGTTCTACTCCACATGATGGGGTCTAGTTTTGTGACAACCCCATTCATCCCTGGTAAAGTGGCAGCTGGCAGCTCCCCAGTTGGCAGCCTGATTACACCATATGTAAGAGGGGTGTTTAGGGGTGGGTGGGAGGGCTGGTTGCGTTTGGACTGAGAGTGCTATTGAGTAGGGGATGGCCTGGGCCTCGGATACAACTTGCAGTAAAGGAGGATACATGTAGGTAGTGGGAGATAGGGCCATGGGGCGAATGGGGCATGTGTGAATCCAGTTGATGGCTCCCCAAATATTGTGGGGGGTGCCGATTCCTATCGCAGTGTGAGAGCTGCATTATTGTGGGTGCCCCCAATGACCCTGTAGGATTTCTTAGCACCTGGTTGCTCACTCGCTGGTAGTCTGATAACTCCATCCACAACTGCTCCATGCACTGGACATTCTGACCGCCTGCAGTGAGGGAGCCAACCTGATTGGACCCTGGGCCATTACAGGGTGTAAATGGGACCATGGATTTGATCCTATAACAGAATCAAGTACAGGGTGTAAATGCAGGGATCATGCATTTGACCCCACAACAGACACAAGTACAGGGTGTAAATGGGACCATGGATTTGATCCTAAACAGACTCAAGTACAGGGTGTAAATGGGATCAAAGATTTGACCCCACAACAGAGGGTGTAAATGGGACCATGCATTTGATCAAATATACAGGGTGTAAATCAGACCATGGATTTGACCCCACAATACACAAAAGTACAGGGTGTAACAACAGACAAAAGTAGCTACTAAAAAATAGCTACTTGGCACCTGGCGAGCGACATGTTGTTTACATGATGTCAACATATATTGCTGGTGTAGCTTGCCTTAACCACCCTGAGGGGTGTAAATGGGACCATGGATTTGACCCCACAACAGACACAAGTACAGGGTGTAAATGGGACCATGGATTTGATCACAAGTATAGGGTGTAAATGGGACCATGGATTCGATCACAAGTACAGGAAGTAAATGGAACCATGGATTTGACCCCACAACAGACACAAGTACAGGGTGTAAATGGTCTAAATCAGACCATCGATTTGACCCCACAACAGACAAAAGTACAGGGTATAAATGGGACCATGGATTTGACCCCACAACAGACTCAAGTACAGGGTGTAAATGGGACCATGGATTTGACCCCACAACAGACAAATGTACATGGTGTAAATGGGACCATGGATTTTATCACAAGTCCAGGGTGTAAATGGAATTATGGATTTGACCCCACAACAGACCCAAATACAGGGTGTAAATGGAACCATGGATTTGATCTAAAGTACAGGGTGTAAATGGGACCATGGATTTGACCCCACAACAGACAAAAGTACAGGGTATAAATGGGACCATGGTCTTGACCCCACAACAGACAAAAGTACAGGGTGTAAATGGAACCATGGATTTGATCACAAGTACAGGGTGTAAATCAGCCATGGATTTGACCCCACAACAGACAAAAGTACAGGGTGTAAATGGGACCATGGATTTGACCTCAAAAGCATGGTATAAATGGGACCATGGATTTGATTTCACAACAGACACAAATATAGGGTGTAAATGGAACTATGGATTTGACCCCACAACAGACCCAAATACATGGTGTAAATGGGACCATGGATTTGATCACAAGTACAGGGTCTAAATCAGACCATGGATTTGATCCCACAACAGACAAAAGTACAGGATGTAACAACAGACAAAAGTACAGGGTATTAATGGGACCATGGATTTGATCACAAGTACAGGGTGTAAATCAGACAATGGATTTGACTCCACAACAGACAAAAGTACAGGGTGTAAATGGGAACATGGATTTGACCTCAAAACATACACAAGTGCATGGTAT
This sequence comes from Spongilla lacustris, assembly GCA_949361645.1. Taxonomy (NCBI): domain Eukaryota; kingdom Metazoa; phylum Porifera; class Demospongiae; order Spongillida; family Spongillidae; genus Spongilla; species Spongilla lacustris. The sequence continues at coordinate 182,179 of OX442416.1, read as the reverse complement.
AAATGGGACCATAGATTTGATTTCACAACAGACACAAGTACAGGGTGTAAATGAAATTTTGGATTTGACCCCACAACAGACCCAAATACAGGGTGTAAATGGGACCATGGATTTGATCACACGTAAATCAGACCATGGATTTAACCCCACAACAGACAAAAGTACAGGGTGTAAACGGGACCATGGATTTGACCTCAAAAGCATGGTATAAATGGGACCATGGATTTGATTTCACAAATATAGGGTGTAAATGGAACTATGGATTTTACCCCACAACAGACCCAAATACATGGTGTAAATGGGACCATGGATTTGACCCCACAACAGACACAAGTACAGGGTGTAAATGGGACCATCATCGTCACTAGTCTCGTACCCAGACCCAGATTTTCACAGCATCGGATAGATTACATAACTATTACGTGAAAAGTAAAAACCCCTTAACGACACAGATCTATGGTGTACAGGTAACCCCTTGATGACACAGATGTATGGTGTACAGAGGTAACCCCTTAGCGACACAGATGCACAGTGTACAGGTGACCCCTTGATGACACAGATGTATGGTGTACAGGTAATTAACCCCTTAACAACACATACATAAGGTATACAGAGGTACGACACAGATGTATGGTGTACAGGTAACCCCTTGATGACACAGATGTATAGTGTAACGACACAGATGCACAGTTTACAGGTGACCCCTTAACGACACACATGTATGGTGTACAGGTAACCCCTTGATGACACAGATGTATGGTGTACAGGTAACCCCTTGATGACACAGATGCATGGTATACAAAGTTAACCCCTTAACAACACAGATGTATGGTGTACACTGCAGAGGTGACCTTAAACAAGCATGCATCTCACAATATGGTTCATTTGTCATGAACCATTGTTGGTCTTGTTGTGAGCATACAGTGCGGCTGGGGTGCCGTACGTCTTGCCACACACCAAACAGGAAATGGTCTGTCAATTTCAGATTGTAGCGTACGCCTCGCGGCCTGCGCTTGGGTGGACCCTGGCTTCCTTTGTCAACACTGGAATCCGTGTTCATCACTTGGAACAGCAGGCTGCTTGTGAGTGTTTTTTTTGTGCAGGGACAAGGCCTGGCTACTGGCATACTTCTTGCCACATAAATGTACAGTGCACTCGTAGGCAAGGATTAGTTCAGACCTGGGTCTGCTTTTGCTCCTGCCAGAAACACAGCTATTGCAATTCGCTGTGAGTGTCATCTGCAGACTCATGACCCTCAACAGTAGGTAAGTGAGTTCTGCTACTGCATGGGATGAAGCATTACCGCATGGATAGGAAGAGTTGGCCTCTGAGCTTTGTGAAGGCTTTGGACACACCTTGTCCCGTTTCTTGGGGTCACGTACGTATATTCCCTCACCTTCTCGTACAGGTACAGTGACCGCATCAGGGAAATCCATTGGGGCTAATAACAGGTGGCATCACTTGGCTCTGATAAGCCTAATGTCCTTTATGGCCACTCCAGCCCTCAGCATGGTTACCTCGGTGGGGTTTGTGTCTGATGGCAAGGTCTCACTCCTCATGACACCAGGGTGGTCTTGATCAAACTCAAATGTGCGGTAGTGTCCTAGGCCAACCAGGGGACCAAACCACTGGCCCAAGAAGGCATCCCAGTCTTGGTACAGCTGTGACACACAAGTGACATCCTGGCCACACTGCCGGACACAGTCAGCTAGGTTCTGCTGTAAGTCCATTGGGATGTGTGGCTTCCATTGATTGAAATTGTGGGGGCAATTGCAGCGAGAGGGATAGGCTGACCCCATTGGTTAGTTTGTGGCTCGTGTGTAGGGTCTGATATGGGCAGGTGGTTCCATAGGTAGTGCGGGTTGGTGGTGTTGGTTATGCGGGGCTGCTGTCTGGACTTGCAATGTAGTGAGGCATATGTGGGGGTGGGGCTGGTGCCATCAGCAGCTGTGGGAATCAGGGTCTGGGTACGAGACTAGGGCTGCTGGCTCTTAGTCATTTAGGAGCTGCTTACTCCCTACCAGTGGCGGCCTGGCCGGGGGGGCCAGGGGGGGCACCAACCCACCTGCCGCTTTATGACGTGGGGCGCCACGGGCACCGAAGGGCGCCAGGCGTCAGGTCAATGTATTATCAAGCGCTAGCGCTCGATCAATCGTCCGATGTAATCGTTATAAATCTTGATTAAATTAACAAATTAACTCGCCTGTATTGCGCATGTGCATGTGCACGGTCAATCACTGTCACCTCCCCCCCCCCCCCCCGCTCGTTGAATCGGCCGAAGGCGGACAGCACCCCCCCCCCCCCCCCGCTCGTTGAATCGGCCGAAGGCGGACAGCACCCCCCCCCCCCCCCCCCCGCTCGTTGAATCGGCCGAAGGCAGACAGCACCCCCCCCCCCCCCCCTCCCCCGCTCGTTGAATCGGCCGAAGGCGGACAGCTATTCATTAACAACGCCTCTGGTTTGTGGGTACGAGACAAGGGGGGGGGGGGCGCCGTTCTCATGTGTGCCCCCCCTGCCATAAAGTAGCCAGGCCGCCACTGCTCCCTACAACCACCATCGTCAGTACTATAATCTACGTCACTACCGTTCTCAATCTCCCCACCTCGTCGAATGTATCTTGAATATCGATCGTCGTATCCGTACCGCTCGAACTCGTCCGCCGACTGAAACTCTAGCGAGCGTGTTGTCTTCGCCAGATCCGTTATCTACATAGGAGATAACGAATAAAAACTGTGACAGGGACAATACATTAAATACTTACCCATCAGATCTAGCTTGCGCAGTATGGGTGTGGCTATAAGTTATCCAAGTCTCGGCCCACAGGAAGTAGTTGCATATTCATGTATTTGGTATGGAAGCGGTTCATGCACGTACAACGGCGCGATTCGAGCGGGAAACGTGTACATACTTTGCGCCGCTGTATCTCCGTAACGGATGAAATAAAAATTAACGAACAGAACAAATCGATAGGTATAGGACCTCTCTACCTACAAACCGAATTTGAAGCGATTTGATTATCCCTACAGAAAGTTATGGCGGGTTTGAACCCGGTGGGGTATCGAACGTTGCAATACTGGCACGGAGCAATTCCAAGACTCCAAAATATATTTTGCCATAGGGAAATGGTGTAGTATGAAGTGTTGAAAATAGGAAGTTGATAGCGTTAACCGTTCGGAAGATATAGCGATTCAAAAGAGAAGCATTTTTAATATATATGCGAAACGACATTTTCTCGGAAACTGTCCCATATATATATATATGGAACGTTCTATGCGATTTTGATGCTTGTGAAATTATATATATAGCATCCAATTCAAAGCGCTATATCTTCCACACGGTTTGAGCTCTTGACTTCCTATTTTCAGCACTTCATACTACACCATTTCTGTATGCTAAAGTATAATTTAGGGTCTTGCACTTACTCCGTGCCAGTATTGCAACGTCCGATACCCCACCGGGTTCAAACCCACCATAACTTTCAGTAGGAGTAATCAAATCGCTTCAAATTCGGTTTGTAGGTAGGGAAGTCCTATACCTATTGATTTGTTCTGTTCGTTAATTTTTATGCCATCCGTTACGGAGAAACAGCTGTGCAAAGTAAGTACACGTTTCCCGCTCGAATCGCGCCTTTATATGTGCACGGAACAGTTTCCATTCTCCGGAGCGCATGAATATTCAACTATTCCTATAGGGCGTGATAACCACACCTATAAGGTCACCAAACAAACGGGCGGCTGAATTGTAGTGCTTGTTAGTATAGACTTACGGTTGTTTTTCGGTGTAGATAAACGATATGGTGACGTATAACACGAGTGAACGCGAGCTCGTCGAGTTTCACTGAATCAGTCGGCGGATGAGTTCGAACTGTACGAATACGACGATCGATATTCAAGATACATTGGACGAGGATGGAGAGATTGAGAAAGGTAGTGATGGCGGTCGTACCACTGACGATAATGTTGTTTTAGTGACAGGGAGTGAGCAGCCCCTAAATTACCAAAAGAGCCACCAGCCCCACCCCCACATAGGCAGGGGCTAATGGGGCTAGACCCTTCACTGCAAGTTCGCTCAGCAGCCCTGGGGCCAAAGAGGCCAGAACCACAAGCCCCCTCACTGCAAGTGCACACTATATACCTTTGGAACCATTAAGCCCCATGCTGCAATTTAAATAGCCTCACATTCCAAATATGGAGCCAACAAGTGGAATTAACAGGCCCCATAATTCCAGCAAGGGAGCCACCAGCTAACCTGGCCAATGGAGCTAGCATCCACAATGCCAGTGGAGACACCAGCCCTCTCACAAATAGATCATCTGACCCCCACACTGCCAGGAGGGATGTGGCCCCCAGAATAATGCCAATGGAGATCCAAGGCTGCAAATGGAATCAGCATCCCCAACAATTTCAGGGGAGCCATGAACTACATGTACCAACAACACGTGATGACCTCACTACCAGATCAACCATTAGCCCTCACTCCGCAAGGGGTCTTAACAGGTCCCACTCACTGGGGCCAACCCCCCCCCCCCCCCCCACTACCTTTCCTTCAATGCAAGTTGAGTCAGTTGGGATCCCCACACAGTAGAACCACCAGCCCCCTCACCGCAAGCTCATGAACAATAGCAGCGGAACCTGTAAAGTCTACACTGGAACTGAACTTAATAAAGCCTCACACAGCAGTCAGCAGCCCATGGAACCATTCTTACAGAACACCCTCAGCTACCCAGGGCCAATGGGGTAGCCTCCACAAAGTCAGTGAAGATGCCACCCCAAGATGAGTCAGCAGCCCCTACACAAACAAGGGCCAATAGGGCCTGCCCCACACAATACAACCACCAGCCCCTCTCTGCTCACTTCAAATAGAGCCACTAGACCCTCTACCAGTACACACTGGAAGTCCAGACAGCAGGCCACACCAGTGGAGCCCTCTCACAGATGGAGCCCAGCAAGGAAGTACCAGCTGCCACACAACCAGTGGTCAATTGAGCCCCCATAATAATGCCAGTGGAGAAACCAGCCCTCGCACTGCAAATGGATTCAGCAACCCCAAAAATTTCAGGGGAGCCATGAACTACATGTAAATGTACTTGCATGTACCAAAGAAACCCCAAAGGCCCATCAAACACAAGTTGAACTTTAAGTCCTCATAGTTAATACGTAGCAGTCCCCCCTCCCCCCCCCCCCCCCCCCACTACCTGTCCTATACAATGAAAGAGGGCCGCCAATCAGCCAATGGGACAGTACAACCACCAACCCTCTTCATTGGTCAGGGGACATGTACCAAGAACACATGCTGTCACTACCAGTTGAACCATTATCACTCAATGCAAGTGGACTTAACCGGCCCACCACACACTGGTGCCAGCCCTCGCCCCTCCCCCCTCTCAGCCCCCCTCTGCTCACTACCTGTCCTTCACTGCAAGTTGCGTCAGCAGTCCATGGGCCAATGGGGCCAAGAACTACCACTCCGCATCACTGCAATCACACACTACCTTTGGAACCAACCATTAACCCCCATACTGCAAGTGAACTCAATACTGCAAAACCTGACCCCCACACTACCAGCAAGGGACCACCAGCTGCCACACAACCAGAGGATCAATGTGGCCCCCACTTAATGCCAGTGGAGAAGGCAGCCCTCAGACTGTAAATTGAGTCGGTAGCCCCAACAATTTCAGGGGACATGTGCATGTACGCACATGTACCAACATTTGGAATCACACATGCCCCACCAATGGAACCAGTGGAACGTTTAGCCCTCACAGCAAGTGAACTTATTACTTAGCAGTCCCCACAACACCCCCTCCCACTACCTGTCCTTCACTGAACGAGGGGGCTAATGGGACCATCCCCACACAGTACAACTACCAGCCTTCCTCATAGCAAGCCAATGGAACCATTAACTCCCAAGCTGCAATTGAACATAATAACCTCACACTTCAAGTCCAGTCAAAAGCGCTGCACAACCAGTGGAGCCACCAGCCCTTCCACATATGGTGTTATCAGACCGTTCACTGCCAGCAGGAGGGTCAATGGGGCCCCTATAATAATGCTCATTGACCCTGGTTCAAGATACATTGGTCAAGGATGATGGCGGTCGTAACACTGACGATGGTGGTTGTGTTAGTGACAGGGAGTGAGCAGCCCCTAAATTACCAAAAGAGCCACCAGCCCCACCCCCACATAGCCAGGGGCTAATGGGGCTAGGCCCTTCACTGCAAGTTCCCTCAGCAGCCCTGGGGCCAAAGAGGCCATCCCCACACAGCAGAACCACAAGCCTCCTTACTGCAAGTGCACACTATATACCTTTGGAACCATTAAGCCCCATGCTGCAATTTAGGAGGGAGGTAAGGGGAGGAGGGAGGTAAGAGGAGATGCATGTGTCAGGCACATTTTGACTGGTGCCAGCCCTCGTCCCTCCCCCCCACCCCCCCTCTTCTCACTACCTGTCCTTTACTGCAAGTTGCGTCAGCAGACCAGGGGCCAATGGGGCCAAGAACTACCACTCCCCTTCACTGCAATCACACACTACGTACCTTTGGAACCTGCAACCAATAACCCAAGTGAAATCAATACTGCAAAACCTGACCCCCACATGTACACTGCCAGCAAGGGAGCACCAGCTGCCACACAACCAGAGGATCAATGTGGCCCCCACTTAATGCCAGTGGAGAAGGCAGCCCTCACACTGCAAATGGAGTCAGTAACCCCATGCAACAATTTCAGGGGACATGTGCATGTACGCACATGTACATGTACCAATGGAATCACACATGCCCCCCTTCAAACACTACCAATGGAACCAGTGGAACTTTTAGCCCTCACAGCAAGTGGACTTATTACTTAGATGTCCCCACAACGCTCCCCCCCCCCCCCCCAATACCTGTCCTTCACTGAAGGAGGGGGCTAATGGGACCATCCCCACACAGTACAACTACCAGCCTTCCTCATAGCAAGCCCATGGAACCATTAACTCCCACACTGCAAGTGAACTTAATAACCTCACACTTCAAGTCCAGTCAAAAGTGCTGCACAACCAGTGGAGCCACCAGCCCTTTCACATATGGTGTTATCAGACCATTCACTGCCAGCAGTGGAGCTAGCAGCTGCACACAACCAGGGTCAATGGGGCCACCATAATAATGCCCATACTCTACAAATGGTTACCCTTAATGTGTGGGTTACACTGGTAGTGAGGAGGCTGGTGACTTTGCTGAAAGTGTGGGGTCTGCTAACTTCACTTGGGAAGAAAGCAAGGTGTGATGCATAATATTGTTGCCTTTATGGACTGTGTCTACGTGTGCAATTTACATGCAGTTGTATATTCCACTTGTTACTTTTTATGACATTCAAAATGGTACTTATTACTACATGTACATAAAGCACTAGTTTCCAGCAAGAGGGTACATGTACATTTTAGAAAAGAAATGTACAACTCAAACCTTCTTGTATGCCTTGCTTGCCTATATAAACCAACTACCATGACCCAAAATCTGATAGGGCAGGTAATGATATTCACCCGCCAATAACAAGGCTTCACTAAACCTCAGATAAACAGATACAGACAACAGGTATACACATGAACCCACTGCAAATGAAAGGCAACTTCAGTAGTTGTGTTTCTATTTGTTAGTGGCTCCAATGGGGACTGGTAATAAACATGATGGCTCCCCTAAAAGTGTCCGGGTGCCAAGTCCATATGCAGTTTGGGGGGGAGGCTAGCTCCAGTGCTAAGTCCAATTGCAGTGAGGGCTAATGGTTCCACTGGTACCATGTGTTGTGTTAGGAGCAGGGAAGCAGGGAATGTGTGGCTCTGTTGGTACATGTAGTTCAGGGGGCTGGGGTCTCCACTGGCATTATTGTGGGGTGACTCCTGGTTATGTGGCAGCAGATGGCTGGCTGGACTTGCAGTGTGTCTAGTGGCTCCATTTGAAGTGAGCAGAGAGGGGCTGGTGGTTCTACTGTGCGGAGCTGGCCCCTACAGGCCCCTGTTTGTGTGGGGGCTGCTGATGCAACTTGGGGTGGCGTCTTCACTGGATTTGTGGAGGCAACCCCATTGGCCCTGGAATGGTTCCATAAGTCGTGCATGGGCCGCTGACTGCATGGACATGTGAGGCTATTAAGTTCAGTTGTAGGGCACACTTTACAGGTTCCACTGGTATTGTTCACAAGCTTGAGTTGAGGGGGCTGGTGGCTCATCCCAGTGGCCCCTCAACTGCTGACTCAACTTACATGCAGCAATAGAAAGGTAGTGGGGGGGGGGGGGGGGTGGGGGGTGGGCTGGTTCCAGTGCGTGGGACCTGCTAGGTCCACATGCGGAGTGAGGGTTAATGGTTCATCTGGTAGTGAGGGCATGTGTTATTGATACATGTAGTTAGTGGCTCCCCTAAAATTGTTGGGGATGCCGACTCCATTTGCTGTGTGATGGCTGGCATCTCCACTGGCATTATTGTGGGGGCCACATTTCTGCTAGCAGTGTGGGGGTATGATAACTCTATTTGTGAGAAGACTGGTAGCTCCAATGTTTGTGTAGAGCTGCCTACAGGACAGGCTAAATGTTCCACTGGTTCCAGTGGTAGTGTTTGAAGGGGGGTATGTGTGATTCCATTGCGTACATGCACATGTCCCTTGAAATTGTTGCATGGGGTTACTGACTCCATTTACAGTGTGAGGGCTGCCTTCTCCACTGGCATTAAGTGGGGGCCACATTGATCCTCTGGTAGTGTGGCAGCTGGTGCTCCCTTGCTGGCAGTGTACATGTGGGGGTCAGGTTTTGCAGTATTGATTTCACTTGGGTTACTGGTTGCAGGTTCCAAAGGTACGTAGTGTGTGATTGCAGTGAAGGGGAGTGGTAGTTCTTGGCCCCATTGGCCCCTGGTCTGCTGACGCAACTTGCAGTAAAGGACAGGTAGTGAGAAGAGGGGGGGTGAGGGGGTGAGAGGGGCAAGGGCTGGCACCAGTGTGTGGTGGGCCTGTTAAGTTGTTCTTGGTACATGTCCCCTGACCAATGAGGAGGGTTGGTGGTTGTACTGTCCCATTGGCTGATTGGCCCCTCTTTCATTGAAGGACAGGTAGTGGGGGCAAGTAAATATACATGTAGTTCATGGTTCCCCTGAAATTTTTGGGGTTGCTGAATCCATTTGCAGTGTGAGGGCTGGTTTCTCCACTGGCATTATTCTGGGGGCTTGATTGACCACTGGTTGTGTGGCAGCTGATACTTCCTTGCTGGGCTCCATCTGTGAGAGGGCTCCACTGGTGTAGGCTGCTGTCTGGACTTGCAGTGTGTAGTGGTAGAGGGTTTAGTGGCTCCGTTTGAAGTGAGCAGAGAGGGGCTGGTGGTTCTACTGTGCGGAGCTGGCCTTACAGGCCCTTGTTTGTGTGGGGGCTGCTGACTCAACTTGGGGTGGCGTCTTGACTGACTTTGTGGAGGCTACCCCATTAGCCCTGGGTAGCTGAGGGTGTTCTGTAAGAATGGTTCCATGGGCTGCTGACTGCGGCTATTAAGTTCAGTTGCAGTGTAGACTTTACAGGTTCCACTGCTATTGCTCATGAGCTTGCGGTGAGGGGGCTGGTTGTTCTACTATGTGGGGGTCCCAGCTGACTCAACTTGCATTGAACGAAAGGGGGGGGGGAGGGGGGGGGTTGGCCCCTGGGTGTGGGGCCTGTTAAGTCCACTTGAGGAGTGAGGGCTAATGGTTGATCTGGTAGTGAGGTCATCACGTGTTGTTGGTACATGTAGTTCATGGCTCCCCTGAAATGGTTGGGGATGCTGATTCCATTTGCAGCCTGAGGGCTGGCATCTCCCTGGCATTATTGTGGGGGCTACATCCCTGCTGGCAGTGTGGGGGTCTGATGATCTGTCTGCGAGAGGGCTGGTGTCTCCACTGGCATTGTGGACGCTAGCTCCATTGACCAGGTTAGCTGGTGGCTCCCTTACTGGAATTATGGGGCCTGTTAATTCCACTTGTTGGCTCCACTATTTGGAATGTGAGGCTATTATTAATAATTTAAATTGCAGCATGGGGCTTAATGGTTCCAAAGGTATATAGTGTGCACTTGCAGTAAGGGGGCTTGTGGTTCTGCTGTGTGGGGATGGCCTCTTTGGCCCCAGGGCTGCTGAGGGAACTTGCAGTGACGGGCCTAGCCCCATTAGCCCCTGGCTATGTGGGGGTGGGGCTAGTGGCTCTTTTGGTAATTTAGGGGCTGCTCACTCCCTGTCACTAACACAACCACCATCGTCAGTGGTACGACCGCCATCATCCTTGACCAATGTATCTTGAACCAGGGTCAATGAGCATTATTATAGGGGCCCCATTGACCCTCCTGCTGGCAGTGAATGGTCTAATAACACCATATGTGGAAGGGCTGGTGGCTCCACTGGTTGTGCAGCGCTTTTGACTGGACTTGCAGTGTGAGGTTATTAAGTTCAATTGCAGCTTGGGAGTTAATGGTTCCATTGGCTTGCTATGAGGAAGGCTGGTAGTTGTACTGTGTGGGGATGGTCCCATTAGCCCCCTCGTTCAGTGAAGGACAGGTAGTGGGAGGGGGTGTTGTGGGGACTGCTAAATAATAAGTTCACTTGCTGTGAGGGCTAAACGTTCCACTGGTTCCATTAGTGGGGCATGTGTGATTCCATCGGTACATGTGCGTACATGCACATGTCCCCTGAAATTGTTGCATGGAGTTACTGACTCCATTTGCAGTGTGAGGGCTGCCTTCTCCACTGGCATTAAGTGGGGGCCACATTGATCCTCTGGTTGTGTGGCAGCTGGTGCTCCCTTGCTGGTAGTGTGGGGGTCAGGTTTTGCAGTATTGATTTCACTTGGGTTATTGGTTGGTTCCAAAGGTACGTAGTGTGTGATTGCAGTGAGGGGGAGTGGTAGTTCTTGGCCCCATTGGCCCCTGGTCTGCTGACGCAACTTGCAGTAAAGGACAGGTAGTGAGAAGAGGGGGGGTGGGGGGGAGGGACGAGGGCTGGCACCAGTGTGTGGTGGGCCTGTTAAGTTGTTCTGGTACATGTCCCCTGACCAATGAGGAGGGTTGGTGGTTGTACTGTCCCATTGGCTGATTGGCCCCTCTTTCATTGAAGGACGGGTAGTGGGGGTAAGTACATATACATGTAGTTCATGGCTCCCCTGAAATTTTTGGGGTTGCTGAATCCATTTGCAGTGCGAGGGCTGGTTTCTCCACTGGCATTATTCTGGGAGCTCGATTAACCACTGTTTGTGTGGCAGCTGGTACTTCCTTGCTGGGCTCCATCTGTGAGAGGGCTCCACTGGTGTGGGCTGCTGTCTGGACTTGCAGTGTATACTGGTAGAGGGTTTAGTGGCTCCATTTGAGGTGAGCAGAGAGGGGCTGGTAGTTCTACTGTGCGAAGCTGGCCTTACAGGCCCTTGTTTGTGTGGGGGCTGCTGACTCAACTTGGGGTGGCGTCATGACTGACACTGTGGAGGCTACCCCATTGGCCCTGGGTAGCTGAGGGTGTTCTGTAAGAATGGTTCCTGGGCTGCTGACTGCAGTGTGAGGCTATTAAGTTCAGTTGCAGTGTAGACTTTACAGGTTCCACTGCTATTGTTCATGAGCTTGCGGTGAGGGGGCTGGTTGTTCTACTGTGTGGGGGGTCCCAGCTGACTCAACTTGCATTGAACGAAAGGGGGGGGGGGGGGGGGGGGGGGAGTTAGCCCCTGGGTGTGGGGCCTGTTAAGTCCACTTGCGGAATGAGGGCTAATGGTTGATCTGTTAGTGAGGTCATCACATGTTGTTGGTACATGTAGTTCATGGCACCCCTGAAATGGTTGGGGATGCTGATTCCATTTGCAGCCTGAGGGCTGGCATCTCCCTGGCATTATTGTGGGGGCTACATCCCTGCTGGCAGTGTGGAGGTCTGATGATCTATCTGCGAGAGGGCTGTGTCTCCACTGGCATTGTGGACGCTAGCTCCATTGACCAGGTTAGCTGGTGGCTCCCTTGCTAGAATTATTGGGCCTGTTAATTCCTCTTGTTGGCTCCACTATTTGGAATGTGAGGCTATTATTAATGATTTAAATTGCAGCATGGGGCTTAATGGTTCCAAAGGTATATAGTGCGCACTTGCAGTAAGGGGGCTTGTGGTTCTGCTGTGTGGGGATGGCCTCTTTGGCCCCAGGGCTGCTGAGGGAACTTGCAGTGAAGGGCCTAGCCCCATTAGCCCCTGGCTATGTGGGGGTGGGGCTGGTGGCTCTTTTGGTAATTTAGGGGCTGCTCACTCCCTATCACTAACACAACCACCATCTTCAGTGGTACGACCGCCATCACTACCTTTCTCAATCTCTCCATCCTCGTCCAATGTATCTTGAATATCGATCGTCGTATTCGTACAGTTCGAACTCATCCGCCGACTGATTCAGTGAAACTCGACGAGCTCGCGTTCACTCGTGTTATACGTCACCATATCGTTTATCTACACCGAAAAACAACCGTAAGTCTATACTAACAAGCACTACAATTCAGCCGCCCGTTTGTTTGGTGACCTTATAGGTGTGGTTATCACGCCCTATAGGAATAGTTGAATATTCATGCGCTCCGGAGAATGGAAACTGTTCCGTGCACATATAAAGGCGCGATTCGAGCGGGAAACGTGTACTTACTTTGCACAGCTGTTTCTCCGTAACGGATGGCATAAAAATTAACGAACAGAACAAATCAATAGGTATAGGACTTCCCTACCTACAAACCGAATTTGAAGCGATTTGATTACTCCTACTGAAAGTTATGGTGGGTTTGAACCCGGTGGGGTATCGGACGTTGCAATACTGGCACGGAGTAAGTGCAAGACCCTAAATTATACTTTAGCATACAGAAATGGTGTAGTATGAAGTGCTGAAAATAGAAAGTCAAGAGCTCAAACCGTGTGGAAGATATAGCGCTTTGAATTGGATGTTATATATATAAATTCACAAGCATCAAAATCGCATAGAACGTTCCATATATATATGGGACAGTGTCCAGCAAAATCGGGCTTGTGGGGTTATAATTTTATCACTATAAAAATTGTACGTTACACTTAACAGCACATCTTCGCAACGGTACAACCTTTTCCTTTCAAATTTCGTACACTTGTTCCCACACCATTTCTCTCTGTGGAAATCGATTTTTGTAATCTACGTATTTTCCGTGCAGCGGGTACAGCATTCGTTAACCTCGCGGGCTAGAAATCCACATTTCTCGAGGTGCGAGTGTTGAAAACGCGTCAAATTCGGAACATACATAGTGAAGTCCTGTAGCTATTGATTTGTTCAGATCGTTGATTTGTATATTATCCGTTACGGTAATATGGCAGTGCAAAGTTAGTGCATATTTCCCGCTCGATTCGCGCCACCAATGTATCCTAACGCGCTTCCCGTTCTTCCGAGTACATGAATATGCAATTTATATCTGGCTCCGCCTATTCTCCGCCCCAAAGACCCAGTACCACTTTTGCTTGCTGGAAATTAAAGTGGAAACAATCTCGTTACGGCTGGCTTTGACTTTACAACTAGCGATTAGCGAAGTAAAGTTAACAAGTAATCGAGGCGATCGTGCAATGCACGTGGACTCTCGTGCCAACTTGGTACGTACGCACTCATAGCCACATTATAATACATCGCAGACAGCAGGAGGGTGGTGATTGATTCATTTAGGAAAAGGCTTTCCGGGGACAAGTACGATTGCTAAGCCTTACTGTATACTACATGTACTATAAGTCTTGCTGCCTTCTTTGCACAACGTTAGCAACACAAACTAGTGCTATGGTGCAGTGCCAGTTATAAGAAGTGCTGTTACTGTGCTTGTAAAGTAGTGCTATGGTGTTGTGCTTGTGAAGTAGTGCCATTGTGCAGTACCCGTTATGGTGCTGAAGTAGTGCCATGCATGGGTGAAGTAGTGCTATGGTGCTGATTGTGTAGTGCTATGGTGCTGCATTTATGAAGCAGAGTGCCTCTGTGTGACGTAGTGCTATGGTGCAGTACTAGTGAAGTAGTGCCATCGTTCTGTGCTTGTGAAGTAGTGCTATGGTGCTGATTGCATATTGATATGGTGCAGTGCTTGTGACATAGTGCTATGGTGCAGTGCTTGTGACGTAGTGCTATGGTGCAGTGCTTGTGACGTAGTGCTATGGTGCAGTGCTTGTGATGTAGTGCTATGGTGCAATGCTTGTGACGTGCTATGGTGCAGTGCTTGTGACGTAGTGCTATGGTGCAGTGCTTGTGCAAGGAAGCAAGGGCCATGGGGGCCATTACCCCCATTTTATTGTCACAGGGGGGCATTGCCCCCCCCCCCCCCCTCACCTTTATTCAGTACGATCTATACACCATCCTAAAATTTATGTCAGGTCCTCAGCCTATAGACATGCACATTTATTTGTACCCCCCACCTTTAAATACCTTACTGCACACCTGATGGTGGCACCGTGCTTCTGAAGTAGTGCTATGCTTGCTGTGGTGCTTATTGTGTAGTGCTATGGTGCTGCGTTTATCAAGTAGTGATATTGTGCAGTGCTAAGCAATGCTATGGTGCTGTGTTTGTGAAGCATATGAAGTAGTGCTATGGTGTTGTGCATGTGAAGTAGTGCCATCCCTGTTATGGTGCCGAAGTAATGCCATGGGTGAATTATGTGTGCTGATTTTGTGGTGCTATGGTGCCATGGTATGTGCTATGCTTGTGAAGTACAGTGTACATGTAGTGCTAGGGTGTTGATTGTGTAGTGCTATGGTGCTGATTGTATAGTGCTATGGTGCTGATTGTATACTGCTATGGTGCTGCATTTATGAAGTAGTGCTATGGTGCAGTGTTTGTGAAGTACATGTAATGGTATGGGTCAGTGGCATAGGGCGTACGAGTACCATTGGGGCCATAGCCCCCCTCCACCCCCTCCACCAGTACCACAATTAAATGGAGGGGGGGGGGGTGCTACACGCTGTCCTAAAAATCCGATCTCTCCCCCCTCGGCCTATAGACATGCTCATTTATTTGCACCCCCACCTTCCTACACGCCTGATGGTGCTGTCCTTCTGAAGTAGTGCCTTGGTGCTATACTAGTGAAGTAGTGTTGTGGTGTTTATTGTGTAGCGCTATGGTGTTACATTTATGAAGTAGTGCTATGGTTTGTGAAGTAGTGCTATGGTGCAGTGTTTGTTCAGAAGTAGTGCTATGGTGCAGTGCTTGTGCGAGGAAGCAAGGGCCATGGGAGCATTTTATTGTCATAAGGGGGCCATTGCCCCCCTCCCCCCCTCACCTTTATTCTGTATGATGTATAAAAGTATAAATGGAGGGGGGAGTGGGGGGGGAGTGGGGGGGGGGGGGGAAGTGGTATACGCCATCCTAAAATTTCTGAGTCAGGTCCTCAACCTATAGACACGCTTATTTATTTGTACCCCCACCTTTAAATACCTTCCTACACACCTGATGGTGGCACTGTGCTTCTGAAGTAGTGCTATAGTGCTGTGGTGCTTATTGTGTAGTGCTATGGTGCTGTGTTTGTGAAGCATGTGAATTAGTGCCATCCCTGTTTAGTGCTGAAGTAGTGCCATGGGTGAAGTAGTGCCATGGGTGAAGTAGTGCTATGGTGCTGATTGTGTAGTGCTATGGTGCTGATTGTGTAGTGCTATGGTGTTGATTGTGTAGTGCTATGGTGCCTTGTTATGTGCTAAGGTGCTGATTGTGTAGTGCTATGGTGCTGATTGTGTAGTGCTATGGTGCTGATTGTGTAGTGCTATGGTGCTGATTGTGTAGTGCTATAGTGCTGATTGTGTAGTGCTATGGTGCTGATTGTGTAGTTCTATGGTGCTGATTGTGTAGTGCTATGGTGCTGATTTTGTAGTGCTATGGTGCTGATTGTGTAGTGCTATGGTGCCGATTGTGTAGTGCTATGGTGCCGATTGTGTAGTGCTATGGTGCCAATTGTGTAGTGCCATGGTGCTAATTGTGTAGTGCTATGGTGCCGATTGTATACTGCTATGGTGCTGATTATGCATTTATGGCATGCTATGGTTAAGTGTTTGTGAAGTAGTGCTATGGTCAATGGCATAAGAAGTATGGGGGCCATTGGGACCATAGCCCCCCCCCCCCCCACCCCTTCCACAGTACCATGTATAAGAGTATAAATGGTGGGGGGAGGGGTGTGCCACACACCATCCTAAACGTAGGTCAGATCTCTTCCCCCCTCCCCCTCTCCCCTCAGCCTATAGACATGCTCATTTATTTGCACCCCCCACCTTCCTACACGCCTGATGGTGCTGTCCTTCTGAAGTAGTGCCTTGGTGCTATACTAGTGAAGTAGTGCTGTGGTGCTTATTGTGTAGTGCTATGGTGCTGCACTTA
The DNA here is from genome assembly GCA_949361645.1 of Spongilla lacustris. Lineage (NCBI taxonomy): Eukaryota > Metazoa > Porifera > Demospongiae > Spongillida > Spongillidae > Spongilla > Spongilla lacustris. The sequence continues at coordinate 165,845 of OX442416.1, read as the reverse complement.
TCAAGTAGTGATATTGTGCAGTGCTAAGCAATGCTATGGTGCTGTGTTTGTGAAGCATGTGAAGTAGTGCTATGGTGTTGTGCATGTGAAGTAGTGCTATGGTGTTGTGCATGTGAAGTAGTGCCATCCCTGTTATGGTGCTGAAGTAATGCCATGGGTGATGTATGTGTGCTGATTGTGTAGTACAAGGGTGCTGATTGTGTAGTGCTATGGTGCTGATTGTGTAATGCTATGTGTGCTGATTGTGTAGTGCTATGGTGCCATGGTATGTGCTATGCTTGTGAAGTACAGTGTAGTGGTGCTATGGTGCTGATTGTGCAGTACTATGGTGCTGATATGGTGCTGATTGTGTAGTGCTATGGTGCCATTGTGTAGTGGTATGATGCAGTGCTTGTGAAGTAGTGCTATGGTGCTAAAAGTGTAATGCTATGGTGTTGAAGTAGTGCTATTGTGCTGTGCCTGTGAAGTAATGCTATGGTGCTGATTGTGTAGTGCTATGGTGCTGCATTTATGACATAGTGCTATGGTCAGTGGCAAAGGAAGTATGGGGGCCATTGGGACCCCCCTCCACAGTGTGAAATAGTGCTATGGTGCAGTCCCTGTGATGCTGTGCTATGGTGCTGTGCCTGTGAAGTAGTGCTATGGTGCTTGTGAAGTGCTTTTTTAAATAACATACATGTTCAAGCTGGGAAATTTGTTGGTGTACATGTATTTGTATTTGAACGTGAACACTTACCATTCAGCTGGTATGTGAACACTATTACCATTCAGTCTATGTAAACTTTCCAGTGGCCCAGTCCTGCCATAATCTGTAGTGATAGGTTAACAATAATATTCACTGCCACCATATGCGAGGCTTCCAAAGCTGGACTGATCTTGTACTGTGTGAGCTCTTTTTTTTGCACCCCCCAACTTTATATACCTTCCTTCGCACCTGTTAGTGCCTTGGTGCTATGCTTATGAAGTAGTGCTATGGTGCTTTCTATGGTGCTGTTTTATCAAGAAGTGCTATTTTGCAGTGCTATTGTTGCAGTGCCTGTGAAGCAGTGCTATGGTGCAGTGCTTGTGAAGTAGTGCTATGGTGCTGTGCCTGTGAAAAAGCACTTCACAAGCACAGCACCATAGCACAACTTCACAAACACTGCATCATAGCACTACCTTACAAGCACTGCACTATAAGAAATAACAAGCTTGTTGGTTGTGAACACAGTCTATGTAAACTTTCCAGTGGCCCAGACCTGCCATAATCTGTAGTGATAGGTTAGCAATAATATTCACTGCTAACATATGCAAGGCTTCCAAAGCTTCTACCCCTGTGAAGCCTGGACTTAAAAAAAAAATCTCAACACTGCTCTTGTACTATATGAGCTACTATACAAATATTCAGAGTATGTTGCTCAGCTCCCTAGATGAAATAGGGGCCATGTATGAGGGCACCACTTAGAATTTGCAAACACACACACGTACAGACACACACACACATATGCAGGCACATATACACACACAATCACAGATGTAGAACACACACAAGCAATCAAAGCAATCACTAATGTACATCAGGGTTGGCAGTCTGGGTAAGGATAGCTTTTGGAATTTAGAGGTGGTGGCAAGAGGTGAGGCAAGCTTATAGCTGGTGCCTCCGTATCTTAGGCTTCACACAAACACACCCCAGATCAGAGCACAAGGTGTTATTGGCAGTATGTATTGACCTGGGTACCCTCACTTCCAATAGTGCTAGGGGGTTAAATGAAGAGGTGAGAAGTGATGGGCAAGTCTAGAGCCATTGCCTTTCCCATGTACCAGTTGGATAACAGCTTTGGCAAGTTTTGGAGTGGTCAGGAGACATAGCTCCACACTGAGGTGGTCACTATAGCTGCATGATGGCCGAGGTGGTCATAGCTTGCCTTAAAGACCATCTATTGTTTCCATCTGAGCATATTTCCCATGCAGCCATTAAGTGGTGACCTGGCCTGCATGGCATCAGTTCAAGGTGCACCTTGTGCCATGGAAGCTACATGTGTATTGCTTGGGCATTGCACCCCATTAAAAGGGGGCTGTAAACTATACATGAACATGAATTAAAGGTGTAGTACGCTTTCAAAAAGGAAGATTTCAAGGAGCATCAGATGTGTACATGAGTCACAAGCCCATTCCCAATTAAAATGAGGATGGGTGGTGCAAACTGTTGTCTTTTCAAGTGTTGGTTTAGGTACTAAACTTGGTTTAATGTTTTGGGGGTATGCGAGCAATATGCTAAAATCCACAGGGTTGTACCCCCTGGGAAAGCCTCACTTCCATTCAAACCTGAGCCTAGGGAAAGCCTCGCCTCCATTCAAACCTAAAGCCTTAAAGTCTGGGATAAGTCTCACTTACATTAAACTAATCCCCTCATCCAATCTAACACACTGTCCCCAAAGATATTGACACCGGTTGATATGGTTCCAGGTCACACATGTATATAATGGATGGTAGGGTGGGCAGCAATCACTCAGTCCAAAGCCAAGTCTGCCAGCTGCATTGTTTACCCACCCACCACTCCACCTGTGCATTGACTGTACTTGTACACATGTTTGCTGTGTTCTTACTTGCACATCAATGGTAGGCGGCACCCTTCGGGCTTCTACCCTGACCTAACCACCTTACCTTGACCAGCATCAAGGGGTGGGGCTGACCTAATGGGGACCAGCGTTTCCCTTGGTTCCAGTCAGGCTCAGGGTAGGGGGTCAGCACCCTTACGCACACCCGACTGACCGGCTGTCGCCTACCCCCCTTTTGGGCAAACTGTAAATTATGTCAAGTGCAATGGGTATCACGATCAGAGCGCACGTAGCTACCAAGCATGAGGAAGCATTCAGACAGCATTAAATGAGGATTAAGGGCTAACCTTCCTATAGCAATTACCAATACTCCTGAAACAAAATGGGTAACAAGTTGTCTTTGATCTGTAGTAGCCCACCATAAAAAGCACTATTTCACAAGCACAGCACTATACTAGCACTTCTTAACAGGCGCTGCACAATAGCACTACTTCACAGGCACAACACCATAGCACAACTTCACAAGCACTGCTTCACAAGCATTGCACCATAGCTCTACTTCATAAATTCAGCACCATAGCATTACACTATTAGCACCATAGCAGTATACAATCAGCACCATAGCACTACACAATCAGCACCATAGCACTACACAATCAGCACCATAGCACTACACAATCAGCACCATAGCACTACACAATCAGCACCATAGCACTACACAATCGCACCATAGCACTACAAAATCAGCACCATAGCACTACTTCAGCACTAAACAGGGATGGCACTACTTCACATGCACAACATTATAGCACTACTTCACATGCTTCACAAACACAGCACCATAACATTGCACAAAAACACTACTTGATAAACACAGCCCATAGCACTACACAATAAGCACCACAGCACCACTTCACAAGCATAGCACCATGGTACTACTTCAGAAGCACAGTGCCACCATCAGGTGTGTAGGAAGGTATTTAAAGGTGGGGGGTACAAATAAATAAGTGTGTCTATAGGTTGAGGACCTGACTTAGGATGGTGTATAGCACTTCCCCCCCCCTCCCCCCTCCATTTATACTTTTAAACATCATACAGAATAAAGGTGAGGGGGGAGGGGGGGCAATGCCCCTCTACAACAATAAAATGGAGGCAATGGCCCCCATGGCCCTTGCACCATAGCACTACATCACAGCCACTGTACCAAGCACTCCTTCACAGTCACTGCACCATAGCACTACTTCAGAAGGACAGCACCATCAGGCGTGTAGGAAGGTGAGGGGTGCATATAAATGAGCATGTCTATAGGCCGAGGGGGGAGGGGGGAGAGATCTGATCTATATTAGAACTTTTAGGATGGCTAACCCATAGCACTATGTCACAAACACTGCACCATAGCCCTACTTCATAAATGCAGAACCATAGCATTACACTATTAGCATCACAGCACTACACAATCAGCACCATAGCACTACACAATCAGCACCATGGCACTACACAATCAGCACCATAGCACTACACAATCAGCACCATAGCACTACACAATCAGCACCATAGCACTACACAATCAGCACCATGGCACTACACAATCAGCACCATAGCACTACACAATCAGCACCACAGCACTACACAATCAGCACCATAGCACTACACAATCAGCACCTTAGTACTACACAATCAGCACCTTAGCACTACACAATCAGCACCATGGCACTACACAATCAGCACCATAGCACTACACAATCAGCACCATAGCACTACACAATCAGCACCATAGCACTACACAATCGGCACCATAGCACTACACAATCAGCACCATAGCACTACACAATCAGCACCATGGGACTACACAATCAGCACCATAGCACTACACAATCAGCACCATAGCACTACACAATCAGCACCATAGCACTACACAATCAGCACCTTAGCACTACACAATCAGCACCTTAGCACTACACAATCAGCACACATAATTCACCCATGGCATTACTTCAGCACCATAACAGGGATGGCACTACTTCACATGCACAACACCATAGCACTACTTCACATGCTTCACAAACACAGCACCATAGCATTGCTTAGCACTGCACAATATCACTACTTGATAAACGCAGCACCATAGCACTACACAATAAGCACCACAGCAAGCATAGCACTACTTCAGAAGCACGGTGCCACCATCAGGTGTGTAGTAAGGTATTTAAAGGTGGGGGGTACAAATAAATGTGCATGTCTATAGGCTGAGGACCTGACATAAATTTTAGGATGGTGTATAGATCGTACTGAATAAAGGTGAGGGGGGGGGGGGGGGCAATGCCCCCCTGTGACAATAAAATGGGGGTAATGGCCCCCATGGCCCTTGCTTCCTTGCACAAGCACTGCACCATAGCACTACGTCACAAGCACTGCACCATAGCACGTCACAAGCATTGCACCATAGCACTACATCACAAGCACTGCACCATAGCACTACGTCACAAGCACTGCACCATAGCACTACGTCACAAGCACTGCACCATAGCACTATGTCACAAGCACTGCACCATATCAATATGCAATCAGCACCATAGCACTACTTCACAAGCACAGAACGATGGCACTACTTCACTAGTACTGCACCATAGCACTACGTCACACAGAGGCACTCTGCTTCATAAATGCAGCACCATAGCACTACACAATCAGCACCATAGCACTACTTCACCCATGCATGGCACTACTTCAGCACCATAACGGGTACTGCACAATGGCACTACTTCACAAGCACAACACCATAGCACTACTTTACAAGCACAGTAACAGCACTTCTTATAACTGGCACTGCACCATAGCACTAGTTTGTGTTGCTAACGTTGTGCAAAGAAGGCAGCAAGACTTATAGTACATGTAGTATACAGTAAGGCATAGCAATCGTACTTGTCCCCGGAAAGCCTTTTCCTAAATGAATCAATCACCACCCTCCTGCTGTCTGCGATGTATTATAATGTGGCTATGAGTGCGTACGTACCAAGTTGGCACGAGAGTCCACGTGCATTGCACGATCGCCTCGATTACTTGTTAACTTTACTTCGCTAATCGCTAGTTGTAAAGTCAAAGCCAGCCGTAACGAGATTGTTTCCACTTTAATTTCCAGCAAGCAAAAGTGGTACTGGGTCTTTGGGGCGGAGAATAGGCGGAGCCAGATATAAATTGCATATTCATGTACTCGGAAGAACGGGAAGCGCGTTAGGATACATTGGTGGCGCGAATCGAGCGGGAAATATGCACTAACTTTGCACTGCCATATTACCGTAACGGATAATATACAAATCAACGATCTGAACAAATCAATAGCTACAGGACTTCACTATGTATGTTCCGAATTTGACGCGTTTTCAACACTCGCACCTCGAGAAATGTGGATTTCTAGCCCGCGAGGTTAACGAATGCTGTACCCGCTGCACGGAAAATACGTAGATTACAAAAATCGATTTCCACAGAGAGAAATGGTGTGGGAACAAGTGTACGAAATTTGAAAGGAAAAGGTTGTACCGTTGCGAAGATGTGCTGTTAAGTGTAACGTACAATTTTTATAGTGATAAAATTATAACCCCACAAGCCCGATTTTGCTGGACACTGTCCCATATATATATATAATATATCGAGAGTTACGGCAGTAACTCTCATATAGGATTTGTGCCGTATCATGAATATCATTAAAAAAACGCGTCCCGCGTATAACTCACGAACCGAGAAACGGATAGTGTAGCTCTTTATTGCTATCGATCCACAATGGAAAGACGATCATTTTCATGTTTTGTTCAAGTCGCCAAACCGTTTACTTTAAGAGAACAAAAACGCTCGTAGTTCTCGTTCCCAGACCGTAATTTGTCCATAGTCGTCGTCGTCGTCGTCGTCGTCTTTATGGGTGAGTATAACTCGAGATAGGAAAGGTTTTAAAGAGCGCCAGTTACACCAAAAATCGTAGAAAATTCTGACAATACATCTTCAGGTATCAGATATATAAACAAAGCATGTAACCAATATACGTAATTTGCAGCTGTTCTCACGCGCCAAGATATAAGTACGTAATCGCTATATAAAAACAAAACCATTTCCATGACAGTGTTGCAGAATTGTGTATTGTGTATGATTGGCATGGAACAGGTGGGAGTTTCATTCGTGTTTTTAGTTTTGCTCACCACTTTTAGCTAGCGAAGTTGTTTTTGTCAAAATGCCTTTACGGCTACGAAAGAGGAAAGCTAAGCGACGAGAGGAATACCTCCTAAATCGAGACTATGAGTTAGAGTCCTCTCGAGTTCGGTACGATGCTGATGCTGAACAAAGGCGGGCGTCTGCTCGTGATATGTACAGAGCAAATCTGGAGTTGAACCAAGCTTCTAAGAGGTGGCAACAGGAAAAGAATTCTGTTGCGCGCGCGTCTAAGAAGCGACGTTATGAACTGAACTCAGACAAGAAACGAGCTTCTAAGAGGGAAAGCTTGGCGCGTGAGTATCGAACTAATGGAACAGCTGCAAATGTAACTGTAAACATTGTGTTGCTAGGCAATAAACATGGGAATTACAACGGCTAGATTTTATCGTACAATCGTATTTACTTCTACATTGTACTACATGTACACCTATATACTAGTAGTCACTTATTTAAAAAATGAATGAAACAAGATATAAAAAACATTCTCTCTGAGAAAGTTAGTGGTATATAGGATTTGAAGGCAATGGTGGTGTAAAAAGAAAGGGAACAAGGGATTCAGTGGAGATACAATGATTATTCCTATATTTAGCACCGTATAGAACGTCATTACAATTATGTTGCTAAATATAGGAATAATCATTGTATCTCCACTGAATCCCTTGTTCCCTTTCTTTTTACACCACCATTGCCTTCAAATCCTATATACCACTAACTTTCTCAGAGAGAATGTTTTTTATATCTTGTATATAGAGAGAGAGAGAGAGAGAGAGTCCATCCTCGGAGCCTTTTTTGTGGTTGGGGTACCTGATCGGACCATTCAGTTCATGCAGTATAGCGTGCATATCTGTCCGTTGTAAATACATGTATTACGATGAAGCATGCATGCACTTTTTATTTCTTTCATACATGCATGCACGATCTCTCTCTTAGTATAAACTAATAAAGGTACAAATAAAAGCAAGTCAATATTTGCACGAGCAACAACAGGCACACTAAACCAACATATATAAAGCAAACGGCACACTTCAGTGTTTTTATACAATTATAGGTAAAAGGGAACCATAACGGCACCTTTAGTGCTCTGGGCCTCTGGCTTAGATGGCTGTATATAAGGATAAGTTGTTTACCCGTCTGCATGAATAAATCAGATAATTAAGCGTGCAGAAGAGTGCGCGTGCGGTTTGGAACACCCCTTTGTTCATTGTTTTGCTACTGAGAGGTCACTATGTAGATAGTACACATAGAAATCAGATAATTAAGCATGCGTGCCCTTTGCTGCAAGGTCAGTAGAGAAATGAATAGCACTACATACACCCTTAGAGAAAAAAAAAAAAGGTTGGTAGTTTGTATATAAAAAGTAATTGTACAAGCAAGTGTGCAGTTTGCATGTTGGTTTTGTGTGCCTTGCTACCTGCATGCTGCTCGCGGTGCATGTACTATACAATTCACTGTGTCTTCATGTAGCTGTGAGAGGTATACATGTAGCTTTAGTAAATGGTTAAGGATTATTAATAACTAAAAGAGAAAGATGTATGCTAAATTTTTAATGCAACGATAAATCGAATTGTTGCTTTCTACGAATTTTTGTAGGAGCACATAATGGGCTTGTTTTTTGGGGGAGAAATTTAACTTTGCACGTTCAGCGCATGCGTGATTTTCAAGTTTTATATATATATAATTATAATTATAATTATAATTATATATATTATCAAGAGTTACGGCAGTATATGATTTGTGCCGTATCATGAATATCATTAATAATGATATATAAATCGCCTTGTAATTTTCTACAAGGCTCAGTGTTACGGAGCAATGGACTTCTCTCAATCAGGTATGTAAGTTGCGAGAACTCTTTTGTACTACAAGTTAGGAAACCCAATGCAGCTGAAGGTTCAGAGCCAATACAGATAGCAAACTTGGAATCGCTCATCCCGCCGTTAGAAATAGACCATCAAGTACAGGTACACATAAGTAGCTGATCATTTTAGCGGTGACTACCATTGTACATAATAATATTTAGGAAACCGCAGCGTTCCAGCCCTTGCATGACCTCGGCGAGGTCACTAAGATGAATTTGCGGCGATTCGGCGTAAAGGAATATGGTGCATGCGTATACGTGTTTTTACTTCACGTGCAATCGTAGGATACACCCCGCGCCCTTGATGTTAAGCTTGAGTTGGACCGCTACATAGAAACGGCAAAACATACTAACCAGCCCACTGTAAACATGTGCATGAAATTTAAATCGCGAGGTATATCCTCTATAATATGTACATTCAGTTTTCTCCTCTCTGCAACATCCTGTTTGTTCAAATTGATTCTGACATAGACATACATTTTGTTATCAATGGTGAGTGATTGTTAGGTATATATATATTCAAGTTTGTATATATGTAAGTCATTGCGTGGCCTTGAATGTCTTTGTTTAGGGTTACCAGATACTCAAGCTGAGCGGCAAGAAAAAGCAATATTGAAGGCCTGTTGCTATTTTACGACGAACAATTACAACAAGACGAAGGTCGAGTGTTGTATGAAACACCTTGCCCCGGCTCGCGTGGGTCAATGCAGCATGAACACACTATATGTGAGGGCAATACACGGCATCCCCTACCAAGACCAACTTGGAAACCTCTCCGTTGGAATGCCAAGTAAGGTTAATCATAATTTTAAAAGGTGGTAATCATCTGACTCTTCCACCAATGTAAGTCATTCTTAGACCAGAGGTACAGGTAACATTGAAGTTTCCCTGTTATACGTCTGATGTTACGAAAGATAGCGTCCTGCGATTAGTTTTTAATTTAGAAAATGAAGTAGGGTAAGTTATGTTTGCTAGTGTTGCGGTTTAGTACCAGTTGAAAAAAAACTAGAACAACCCTCGGAAGCTGCTGGACATTTCTGCGCGTGTGGTCCAGTCCGGGAAGGGACCGCAGAGTAAGAGAGAAAAAAGGTAAGTCGGGTTATATATGGAATGTTGTGTATTTCATCTTTGTATATACTTGTAGCAAAAGAAGAGTTTCCGCTTGATTCAGAGGAATCGTATGATGAACAAGGTCTAGGAACGAAGAGGAGTAAGTTTTGAATAATAGTTATGCCTGTTTATGTATACGTAAATACTTGAATTTATATGCCATTGCCTCAAAAGAAGCCAACCCGGAGAACACTTCTGAAATGGAGAATTCGGGAAAGAAGAGGATCACCTTTTGTGTTAGTTAAAGTTATATATACTTACCAATATCGAGTTAAGTAATATATTACACTCATGCAGGTGTCTCCACCCCTGGTAGATGCTCTGATGAAAATGCACAAAATCCTGGAACAAGTTTATACTTCTATACATTAGGCACTTCATTTTTAATACTCATGCAGTGCACGCATGCAAATACCTTGCATGGTACTTTACTTGTATGCCATGATAACTTGCAAGTAATAGCTTATCTGACTTCTCATGATGCAATCCTTAATTATTTGTGGGGTACCAGTCCTTGATACCCTTTTACACATCCTGTGCGCTACCCACGAGGCCATGATTGTTAACATCATAATTTTTTTGTGACCAACATACATGAATACATCATTGTGAACTCCTGGCCATTACCCCTGATCCTGTGTCTAAGGCGAGGCTATTATTTGCCTCTAAAAATGAATCCAGATGGTGCCTGGTTGTAGTTACATCAGGTAGTGTTACCTTTCCATAGAAAGGCCCATGGCTGCATGTAACTGGTAAAATTCTTTTAGAGGCAGATAAAAGCCTCACCTTGGGCAAAGGATCAGGGGCAGTGGCCAGGAGTTCAGCTGAAATGTAAGAAACCATTGCTAGATCTCATGACTTCTGTCGGCACATGTGAACTTGGGCCAGAGGGATGTGGTTCATTACGACATTGGGACCATTGAGTGATGCCGGGCAGAATCCCAAATGGAGTGCTAATTCCTGCATGATCATCTACAAGAAAACACTAATCATGCAGTTAAGTACGGTTTCTGAGTTGTATGTGCCTTCTAGAACTAGCAGACTTAAATCCTTTTTACAAACTGAAACCACCAGCTTTATTTATATATCGTAGCTGTGTGTGCGTGACATAACTTTTATGCTCACGTTCTGTCAGCATTTGAACTGTAATAGTAAAAGAAGGCCTGAGCTTTGTTACAAGGGAGATATACCTTGTGGCATTAGCAGCACAACGCAAGCATGTATGCACGTGCAACGGCTTCAGAGTGTTGAGAAAAGGCTGCAAGTGTAGTACATCGAATTTAATATATAGAATAAATGTGTATCACGTGATGAAGCATGATGCAATTAGTTCCTTTTTCGTGTGCGTGTTTGCTGTCTCGTGTTTGAACTATTTGTTACTCGATTCGTACTCACTACAATTGGCGTAGTCGGCAGGATACTTCTAAGGAGAGCTAGAAATGGCAAGTAAGCCACTTATTGTACCTGAACCATTCTCAGGGGAAAGCAGCTGGAGTGATTGGCTCGACCATTTCGAAAGTTTTGCAGCTGTGAACAAATGGAAAGACGAAGAGAAACTACTGTGGTTGCGCGCTCGCATGACAGGTAGGGCACAAAAAGCCTACAAGAATCTTCCAAACGGATCATCAGACACCTATGATGCGTGCACAAAAGCACTGCACGAAAGATTTGAACCAGACTCTAAGAGAGATTTGTATTCAACAGAGTTCTATTCACGGAAAAAACGTAAAGCCGAAGATTGGGCTTCTTTTGCCGAGGACTTGAAGACACTGGCGGAGCGCGCATTTGCCAATCTTCAGGATGCTGCTAGAGAACACTTGGTGCTGACTCACTATCTCGAACAGATAGACAACCCACAGGTTGCATTCAGTGTGCGTCAGAAGCGGCCAAAAAGCGTTGATGAAGCCGTTACCACTACTCTCGAAATGGAGTCATACCTCATCGTGGGTGGGGGACGAGTCGGACAAGTGGATTTGCAGCAGGAACACATTGTTGCAGCGGTCCAGACCAAGCAGGATGCACTGATGAGTATGATGCAAACAATGATGGAGCGTTTAGAAAAGCTGGAAACAAAAGAGCAATCCACATCTTCACAACAACATGCATATACAGAAAAGACCTTCAACCACCCAAGACGTCAACCAACTGCTATCCCTGTCTGTTTTAAGTGTGGCAGAGAGGGGCACATAGCTCGTGGATGCAGAGCAAGGGATCAGGGAAAATGACCACCCTCAGCATGCCTGGCCAGATGTGTGAGGGTGAAACAGACAAGGCTACTAGTATTAGTATTTTTCCCGTTAATCCTGTTACTGCTTATAAAGTGTGTGGACATATTGGTAATCATCCAGTCCAGCTTGTGGTGGATACAGGTTCAGCCGTATCATTACTGTCATTGGAAATGTGGAATGAAGTGAAGTCTCCTGGTGTTCTCTTACAGGAGTGGACAGGGAACCGTCTGATTGGTGTGGAAGGAACTCCTCTTTCAGTGTGTGGTGTAACACAAGTTCCACTTCAGATTAAGAATCAGATATTCTCTACCCAGGTTGTGGTTGTTCGTGGTGTGACATTTGAGGTTATCTTAGGCTTGGACTTTCTTGTGAGGAATGAGTGCAACATTGATCTCAAGGACAGGTCAATTTCCTTTGCTAACCAGGGTTTAACTGTTGAACTTTATGGCTCACATGGTGGCATGGTTCCTGTGAGGGTTGTCATACAGGATACTGTCCAAATACCTGGTTTCAGTGAAATGGAGCTAATGGCAAACTTAGAAAAACCTCTAGGGTCTGGTGTGTGGATGACTGAAGGGGAGCATGAAGCTGTCATGGTCGCACATTCTGTAGTGGAAGGTCCAACAACACAAATTCCAATACGCTTATTGAATAGTACGGATGGACCCATTACTCTATACAAGGGAAAGAAAGTAGCTACGTTATTACCAGCAGAAACTGTTGCCAATGTTAGATCTTCCAGTCCTTTGTCAAGGAGCAGCATCTCAGCTTCACACCTGAAGATATTGGAGCAACTTGTGGCGGACACTGGTGAGTCACTAAGTGAAGCAAACAAAGAAAAATTGCTTGAATGTCTTATTGAATATGCTGACATCTTTGCTGTGGACAAGAATGACTTCGGTAGAACAGACAAGGTTCAGCATCAAATTGACACAGGAGGTGCTCCACCAGTAAGGCAGCAAGTTCGTCGTGTGCCACCAGCTCTTAGAGGGGAGCTGAAGTCAATACTGGGTGATATGTTGCAAAATGATATCATCCATCCAACGAATAGTCCTTGGGCCTCACCAGTTGTTTTAGTGCGGAAAAAGGACGGGTCACTAAGATTCTGTGTAGACTATCGAAAAGTTAACTCCCTGACACGGAAAGATGCCTACCCATTACCACGTATCGATGATGCTCTAGACACTCTCTCTGGCTCAAAACTCTTCAGTACTCTAGACATGTTAAGTGGTTATTGGCAGGTGGAGATGAGCCCAGCTGATCGAGAAAAGACTGCATTTTGCACCCCAGATGGTCTTTTTGAATTCAAAGTAATGCCATTTGGGCTGTGCAATGCGCCTGCTACATTTCAACGCCTCATGGACACAGTCCTTGCAGGGTTGCAATGGTCAAGTTGCCTTGTCTATATAGATGATGTTATAGTCCTTGGAAGAAGCTTTGACGACCATCTTTTGAACTTGAGAGCCATATTTGAACAGATGAGAAAGGCTGGCTTGAAGCTTAAGCCCTCTAAGTGCGCATTATGCAAGCATACAGTAGAGTTTTTGGGACATATTGTGTCATCAGATGGGGTGCATACTGATCCAAAGAAAACAGAGAAGGTGTCGAAGTGGCCAACTCCCAGTAACCGGCAGGAGTTACTGCGATTTTTGGGACTCACAAGCTACTATCGGCGCTTCGTCCGTGACTATGCATCCATTGCTAAGCCATTACATCACCTTACGGAGAAAAATGTAGCCTTTGGATGGACTTCAGAATGTCAAAGTGCATTTGAGAATCTGAGACAGAAACTGGTGTCGACACCAATTCTTGCATTTCCTGACTGCTCTAAGCCATTTTTGCTAGACACTGATGCCAGTGATGTTGGGATAGGGGCTGTTCTGTCTCAAGTCCAGGATGGTACCGAACGTGTCATAGCCTATGCTAGTAGAGTGCTCAGTAAACCTGAACGCCAGTATTGTGTCACGCGGCGAGAGCTGCTGGCTGTTGTTGTGTTTATTCAGCACTTCCGTCCATACCTGCTGGGTAACACTTTCACTCTACGGACTGATCATGGTTCGTTAAAATGGCTCCAAAACTTCAAAAACCCTGAGGGACAACTTGCACGATGGTTAGAGCGTTTGCAGGAATACAACTTCACTATTGAGCATCGAAGTGGGAAAAGACATGGAAATGCAGATGCACTATCACGTCTCCCTTGTGTGCAGTGTGGAAGAAGTGAACACTTCACTAATGATGACATAGTAAATGTTTTGGCAGTGGACATTAGGAGATCTCTTGGTGGTCACAACCCTGAAGAGATTCATAGATTGCAACTAGAGGACAACATTATTGGGCCTGTATTACGTGCTGTGGAAAAAAATGAAAAGCCTCTACCGGCACAAATCAAAACCATGTGCCCTGAAAGCAGAAGACTTTTTCAGCAGTTTGATCAGCTGAAAATAAAAGATAGCCAACTGTATCGAAGGTTTCATGACCCAAAGGATCCAAGGGAAAGTGGAGAGCATCTTCAGCTTGTTGTTCCCAATGTTCTAAAGAAGGACCTACTTCAAGAGTTGCATGCTGGGGTTGCTAGTGGACACCTTGGAGAAGAGAAGACTATGTCACGGTTAAGAGAGAGGTTCTATTGGCCTGGCCAGTGGAATGCTGTACAAGACTGGTGTCGAACATGTGCAGTGTGTGCAACAAGAAAGACTAAAGCTCCAAAGGCAAGAGCTCCACTACAGACAATCACAGCTAGCTATCCAATGCAAATCATTGCCATGGATATTTTGGGACCCCTACCTGAAAGTGAATCAGGGAATAAATATGTGTTGGTTATCGGTGACTACTTCACCCGTTGGATGGAAGCGTATCCTATTCATAATCAAGAAGCAGTGGCCGTAGCAAGGAAACTCACAAATGAGTGGTTCTTTCGCTTTTCATTGCCTGAGCAGCTGCACACAGACCAGGGCAAACAATTTGAGTCAGAGCTGATAGCTGAGATTTGCAGACTACTTAGGATTCAGAAGTCCCACACTACAGCTTATCACCCACAGTGCGATGGTCTCATTGAACGTTTCAACCGTACACTTTTGGACATGCTTTCAACTGCCATCAAGGACCACCACTTTGATTGGGAAGATTGTATTAGACCAGCATGTATGGCCTATAACACCAGTGTGCAATCCAGTACAGGTTATACACCATTTTTTTTGACATTTGGTCGTGAAGCCAAGATACCAGCAGACATCATGTTTGGTAGCAGTAACAATGCAGATGTGTCCACTAGTACTTTTGCTGCAGAGCTCCGATCCAGGCTAAGTGAAGCATTTTCAAAGGCAAGGGAAAATACTGCTGTAAGGCATGAGAGGCAGAAAGAATTTTATGACGAGAAGGTACATGGGAAACCATTTGCAGTTGGTGAGTTGGTATGGCTGCACTCTCCAGCAGTTCCACGAGGAAAGCCAAAAAAGTTTCACCATCCTTGGTCTGGCCCTTACAAGGTGATAAAGGTTTTGTCAACTGTGAACTACAGAATTCAGAGCGTGAATGGAAGAAAACGTTATGTAGTGCACTTTGACCGTCTTAAGAAGTGTAACCCTGATACACGTTTTGCTTCTAAGAACACTGAACCACAGGTACCAAAGACTAAAGACCCCATTCAGGTTGAACCTTGTGGTACACACCTTCATATCCCTGATTATGATGATGATGTCCCTGCACCACCTGCAATGGAACGAAGATATCCTGCACGTGAACATCGTCCACCTGCTAGGTACTGAAGTTTGAAAGTCCATAAACTACGGGACGTAGTTTTCAAGGAGGAGAGCAATGTAGTACATCGAATTTAATATATAGAATAAATGTGTATCACGTGATGAAGCATGATGCAATTAGTTCCTTTTTCGTGTGCGTGTTTGCAGTCTCGTGTTTGAACTATTTGTTACTCGATTCGTACTCACTACACAAGCACGATAGGCTACAAATGATCTTGCCCACGAGATAAACAAAAGCTACAGGCCTATACTTAACCCACCATAATCTAAGTAAACCTAGAATAAAGCAACACATGGATACTGACTGATACTGATTTACTTCTTTGGGCCCTAGTACGTACATGTACACGTATATGTAGTTAGAAATGATTATATACATACATAACAAAACAAGAATAACATTCAAAGAAAAACACAAAAAAGAATGCTAATAAAATGCTATAAAGCGGCATACAGCATAATTGTAGTAAGTGATACCCCATCATCAAAGCCTAGTCCACTCCTCCACTTTACCCTAGATCCTCTTAGACACTAATTTGATACTGTAGTCTAACCAGGGCAAATACAAGTCTAGCTCTGACAAATGCACACCTTTCTGGATATGATTTTTCCATTTTGATGATAATCTCACCCCTCCCTAACGATATCATCGCACCCTCCTATGATCACCTCTCAGCAGTTCTGAGTATCAAACTTTAGGTGTATGTCGTAAAATATATCAATTCTGAATGCAATAACCACAAAACAGAAGGGTGTACAGTACACACCACATGACTGATACAAATTGAATGCGTAAATTTTTGAGTGTTAGAAATGTTATATCTTCCCAAATCCTCCATGATGTTTGAGGGCATAGGTCATTTTTTCCAAAAATGCACCTTGATCTTCACAGTTTACCGTTGGTATTACAAGTTGGACTGCACAAGTGGACGCAGTTGGGAATGGGTTGTCCGTGTGGTTGAATACGAGTGAAGGTGGCACATCATAGCCTGTAGTCGGTATGTCTTCTGTTCCGGTAAAAAAGAACAACACATCTTTAAGTGTGACTCCATTCACGTTTCCACCTGTGTAAAAAATATCCCAACAAATGTACAATATAAATTGCCGCTATATTATAACATTCCCCCCCCCCCCCCCCCACAAAGTAGACAAGTGCAAATGAGTATGCATGCATACTTCATAGAAATTTGAGGATGTAGAAACTAATTTCCAGTGAACTTGTAAGAAATATTGTAATATTTGATTATCACACACATTTTTACATATCTTCAGGTAAAATAATTTCATGACATGAGAAAATCTGTACTATTTAGCCATACCTTCAATGTCATGCAACAAATCGATGAACATCAGATATACTAACTCCTCTGCTTCTCGTTCAACACTCCCAGCTTGAGAAAATTCAATGTTTAAGAAAAGGCTTTTGATCTTGTCTGTAGAAAAAAAAAAAAAAAGACTAAACTTTACAGTCAATACACATGTACATGTATACTGGTAAGTCACTCCTCAACCACAACACAACTATACAATTAACTTTATTCATATGGGATAATACAATATTAACGACTTGCTGGACAATACCTTTTTTAGCACAAATCGATGTAAAAGAGAAATTAGGTACCTCTAATAATTATCAAACAATTTGAGCATATTTAAAAAAAAATATTTAAGTCCCTTTCCATGGCAATTATTATCATCAAGGTTTACCAGCAGTTAGAACACTTCTGGAATCTGCTTGAAACAGTGGCTTGAAGAGCTCCTGATGCTTTTGCACAGCCTCCAACAGCCCATATGATTTCAGACCTTCCTTAAATTGGTCCAACTCCTGCTTTATCCTGTTCACACAGTAATACTCATGGATGGATTTACAGATGCTCCGCTTCTGGGAAACATGGACTAAGGGTATTGTGTACCCAACTTGTGGTAGTAAATCTGTTGCTTCTGAATATGTTCGTATGTCCTCGATTGTTGTAGCACTCTGGATCTGCCAATGACAGGAGTGAGAAAATTGTATCATTTCTTTCTTGGTTTGAAAAGCCCAATTGTATTACTTGCTATTACAGCAAATTATCACAACATCAGTGCCCCAGTATGTATGCAAGTGTACATAAATACCTCTACTTTGATTTATTTGTTATAATTGGGGTATGGTTTCAAAGTTTTAGGCCAAAGATAAAACGAATTTTATAATTAGCTAAGCCATGAAAAAATATTAGAAGAATAATCAAATAGTGGTATGCCAATTTTGTTTCCTAGTAGCATGCAGCTGATAGAATGAAGTTGCAAGTGATTACCTGTTGAGCAAATTGCTTGGCTTCTTGGTCCGGTATTTCATCAACATTGAGATGTACTGGATTGTTGCACATGTATTGATACATAGCATTTGAAAAATAGGGGAAACCTGTTGAAGCCTGAACAACAGACATGGCCATGAGAATTCCTGTACTGTAGAATGTATTGTTCTGAGATATAGTTGTAAACATAAATGAACAATCTATGAAAAAAAATCATCTCACTTCAATTCCAGTAGGATCATGCTTCAATGAAACCATATTTGCTGGCCCCTCAAACATTGTCTGCAATATATCTTTAGCCAAAATACAGAAAAACTCTCGCTTTGGTCCACCAGCATCTCACCAATAAACTCAACCTATGACATGCAATTTCACCATAGAAGCATTTAAATATCTAATTACCTTACCTTTAAAGCACCAGATATGCAAAATGTTGGCCTTCTTACTGCTCTTATTGCATTCATCAAAATGGAACCTCGGCGCACCTCAATGTTAGTGACTTTGTCATGGTTTATTACAGAACTTAACATGAGTAGAACTGCTTCTAATGATATGTTTCTAAAAGTAAAAAAGTAAGATGAAAATGAATCTGTTGCAATACAAAGCCTTACTTTGAAACACTAGCTGTTGATTCATCTGCTACCACATCACCTTCCTGTGACATAGTTATTATTACTATTCAAATAACAATCAACTAACCTCATCACTATCTGAAATAGGTATGGGTTCACTACTAGCACTTTATTTAGGGAGAAAGCAATGGTAATGTGATGTATCAAATCAAATATGTGACTTACAGACAGTTTTGAATATGAATTTTAAGATCACTTAACCTAATATTCATTCCGCATTTCAGACAGCACTCCTCAATCTAAGGGGGAAAAAACTCATGCTTTAACAGGAAAACCATTATGTGTGACCAAACATAATGCAACATAGTTATGTCATGAATGACATAAAATTACATTGATAATTATGTGCACATAGTGTACACAAAGGAAAGTAATGGCATATGTAAATGCACTTATATGTGCCCAGTACTTGGAAGCATCCCATTGAACATTGTTAGTGAGGTAAATGAGCCACACCCCAGTATTTGTCCCTAGCCTCAAGCTGACAGCACCCCCTCCTCCTCTGTCTCTGTAGCAAAGCATTAACCCATTGTTGATCCCCCACCTCCCCCTACCCAAAAAAAAATTCCTAGATATAATATTACTATCTAAATTAAAACTTACTTATTCTAAGTGCTAAATTCAAAAAACACCAATACCCAATGTGTTATCATACCATTGAAGATGTACCCAATTCATCATCTTCTTCCAGACTAAGATTTTGTTGTATGGGCCGGATGAAAACCCTGCCGCTTCCAATGACAGATTTAAGCATTCGAGGACACTGTAAGATTTTGGCCGAAATAGCATCAAGACATTTTGAGTTTGGTAAACATCGTAATAATTCAAATCCTCCACACTCTTTGAGTTTAGGATATGATGCCATTATAATATCCATGAAGTCTTTACCACTACAGTCTATATTTGGTATTGTAATAGTTTTTTCTCCTAAGCCTGCTCTTTTAGCAGCAGAAGTGCATGGTACTTGTTCATCTTGACAATGGCTAAGACAGACAAATCTTGCTTTCCAGCTCTTATGACCTTTCGGTACAGACGTTGCAAAACGGCCGTATGGGGCAAAGTTGTTGCGTTGCTCTTCTCTTGATGCCCTCACATTTCTTACAGTGTGCAAAGCACGACTACAAGAACCTCTCCCAGTCAATGAGCTGGGTGGTGTTGCTAGAGTCGCTGGCCCTGAATTTTAAATTGAAATAATAAATATAAATTCTACTTCCTTTATTCATACACAATGCCAGTTACAAAATGTATGGAAAACGCTAAATGCAGATGTATATTACGGTCAGGTGTTTCCCTGCAGCACAAGGTTCTTATACATGTAAGTATGTATATGCCGTCATGCAATAAAGATGTTGGAACATACATAGTTGGGGTGGCGAAGCGCGACCTTCGCGTGTTTTGGCGCGTAACATGCAGTTGAACTAAGTACGTTGACTTTTTCCCGCTCGATTCGCACCAATTATTCGCGTCCCGCTCAATGTATATGAGGAGGCGGTTGTTATAGGAAAAAGTGCACGTAGTTTGTTCAACTGCATCTCCGTAACGGATGATATACAAATTAATGAACAGGTATAGGACCTCTGTACCTACAAACCGAATTTGAAGCGATTTGATTACTCATACCTAAAGTTATGGCGGGTTGTAACCCGGTCGGTTATCGAACGCTGCAACAATACTAGCACGGAGCAAGTGAAAGACTATTTTACCACACAGGAGTCAGTGGTGTCGTATAAAGTGTTTAAAATAGAAAGTCGATAGCGTTTACCATTCGGAAGATATGGCGATTCAAACGAGAAGCATTTTTATAAATATAAGCGAAGGGCCATTTTTGCGTACACTGTCCCAATTATTACACATTTATATAATTAAATAGATATATACCTATGCACCATGCACACTCCACACTTCAAAACAGAACGTTAAACAAGCACGCGTGTATACTTTATACTTTGTATCGCACACATGCAGAGCACTGAGCTGGCAGCGTTGGCGCGTATATGTATATAGCGTCTGGTAGTTTAGTCGCGTATACTTTTAATATAGCGCAGGGTTGCCGAAAGTCAGGCCAGGGTCCGGCCTGAGACCTGAAGGTCAGGCCAGGGCTCCGGCCCGTGGCCTGAAAGGTCGACCCGAATGATACAATTATTAAATTTCATGTTAAAATTATTAAATATTAATTTACAATCGATTAATTATGACGCGCGTGACATTCGTTAACCGCCAGCTGGCCGTCACTAGCGGTAATATGAATACAGCTTCAGATGATTGTGGTGGGACTCAGCGGCGGATCCAGGATTTCTGGAAGGGGGGGTCTAATAACTATATTCACAAGCGGGGGTGGGTACTGGAGGGGGCGTGCCCCCTCCCGTAACAGCTAGGGGGTCTGGGGGAGCGCTGCACGCTCCCCCAGTGGGGCCCCTGCCGCTTTTTCACTTTTGCGTTCATTTAGCATGAAAATAAGCATACTTTGAAAGTGTATTCAATATTGATAGCTAGCTGATTAATATAGAAGCCTGCGTGAGTCAATGTGGATAAGGATAGCGAATAGAAAACTCTACGCAAAGCCATTGTGACCGTATTCTGGTCTAAACGACACACACGTTTTACCTTTAATAGTACTATATACCTACTTGATTTAGCTCTACCTGTTTCCTGAGGTAAACTATCTTCTTTGATCACTTACTTCTTGTAGGTATGTTACAACACGCCCACAAAATGGCGCCGATTTTTGGTCAATGATGCTGTTTTAATGTTTTACGGGACGGACGAGATACTCCTTTTTTGACAGCCTTTTTTGATCTATGCTATATAACCTTTACAAAAGTAGCACCGTGTTGTTGTAGATGACAGTTCAAAGTCTCGTTAAGAGTCTTAACTTAGTCAAAAGAGTTTTGCTCTTCGATATACAAATAATCGGGACGAATATGATTTACAAACGTTTCACGATTTGCCCGAAGACGGGCGCAGACCTTGGCGAATGATAGATAGACTGGAAGTATATTGTCTAGTCCACGTTTTATGTGATTTTCCAGCAAATTTAAAGCCCCGCCGACCCCTTTCTACTTCCCGCAGGAATATGATCGATATCAAATGTAATGTATCGTGTAACGATCGCACGCATGCCTCATTCAGTCATTGCCTGATGCCATGAAATCAGAATAACATACATTTGTATGACTAAACATAGCACAGAGCTAATTATATATTTATTCTTTCTGCAGTTTTGTGAGTTATTGGAACTTTCTGTGATCACAATTGGACTCCCATGCAACATAAAGATCCTGACAACTTCAACTTGTTGCTGTGATGCACAATCAGTAGTTTGTACAATAGGCCTTTGTGTCTATGCATTGTTCTTTTGACTTAGGGCGCAAGCCAGCCAGAGATTGTGTGTATATGCATCGTTCTGAGGGTGCAAGCCAACCAGAGATTGTGTTTGTTAAGTGTATGTAGGCATTTTCGAATTCGTTGGATTGCAACGATTTTTGCATCATTAAAAAGCTTTTAGTTTTGAAAAATATCTGTGTGGTATGATGAAGAAGGTCAAAACAAGGTTGTATACAGTGGAAAATTTGAGAAACTAAAAACTGAGGAGCAAAACACATGTCGTGGCGTATTGGAAGCAAAATGAAAGGTAGGATGATGCTGAAGACTTAGAACTGATCAAATACGAACTTAGAGCTGATGTTGTGTGTATTGTTGTAATGAATTCCTATGTAATGTATGCATGTATACATGTATGCATCGTTAATGGTCATAACTAACAGTCGTCTGTTAGCAAACTTTAGTATTACATGGCACACATGTTTTGTTGACGCCTATTTCGTTTTCACATCTTGTAAACTGTTAACGGTATAGGGTTTCAAAATCCGGTCACAAAAAAGTTGCGCATGTCCATTGAAATGTATGGCGCAAATTTACGTGAAATTCGCCACTTTGAAAAGTCGTAACTCTGAAACGTTTCATCACAGAGCGACGAATCAGATATTTTTCAATACTACTCGTATAAAGCTTTTTAATGATGCATAAATCTTTGCAATCCAACGAATTTGAGAAATCTTGTAACATACATGTACCTACTTCTTGCTCGCACCATTCCATCGCGCAGCAACAATACTAATTAAACACTGCACGCTTGGAGTGCCTTGGCTTTAGACCCCCCCCACACACACACTCACTCACACACACTTTGGGTCGAATGCTAACTCGCTAATCAGTTCACTCGCGTTCACTAAACGCTTCGTTTTTGAACTCGTCAATCATGTAATTAATTATTCATAAGTTAATTTATTCATAACTGGTCGGGCCGAGAGGGGGGGGTCTTTAGACCCCTTAGACCCCCCCCTGGATCCGCCACTGGGACTGGTGGCTCCTCTGAGTCCTCTGTGAATGCTACTTCTCCACTTGCATGATGAAAATTGCACGACTCGCGTTTTCCAAGAATTTCTAAGCTTGCAAGAAAGTACTTGGCAATCCCTGCCTCATCTGCACCATCTGAGCGGGTATTTTCTAGAGCCAAGCTTATTCAACAGCTTCAAAGGTGGAATCTTCTTCCTCAGCGACTGGAGGCGTGCATAATGCCATAGATATTAATATCTATGATAATGCTTAAGCACAATGCATGGGTGCTGAGCAATTAGATTAGTCTGGACCGGTCTTGGCGGTCTGGTTCATCTGCGCAACTTACTGATGTATGCACAGTGATTGTATATAATATAATCTTGTGATAACATTATTCAAGTTTATTAAGTTTAATAATCTAACCACATCTTTAATAAGTGGCCTTTCAGGCCGGGTTCCGGCCTGAAGGTCAGGCCAGAAGGTCCGGCCTGAAAGGTCGGCCTGAAAGGTCGGGCGGCCTTCGGCAACCCTGATATAGCGTATAAAAACTGAAGTTATTAGTTTGAATCAAGCGGTTAGATTTTTTTTTTATATAACCCTAATAGGCTCCTTTGTTAGAACCATACAGTTTTACGCAAGTAGCATTGCTTTTTACAATCAACAGGTGGCCGAACACTCCTGACGTTACCGCATGTGGTGATCACTACCTATGCGGCGGCTACCCTATACATGAGCCGGGTAAAACTGAAGAATAATCGACAAAAGTATGTGCATGATAGCGTCCACAACAATTTAGAAAAAGAGTTTGCATGCAGTATAGATATTAACGCCTATTCAGCATGCGGCCATGAATTTGCAGTCTAGCAAGTCATGCTTTTTTTTTTTTACATATGCATACATCAAGCTCAGAACTGTTTATCAAGGATTCAAGGGGTGCACTAACCACGATGCTGAAGCCCAGAAGGTCCAGGAAGAGAAGTAGCCGTCGGTGGAGAAGCGATAATAGATTGAAGCAGTTCCAACCCCTCTTGAAATTTTCTCACTTGCTGGTCATTAAGCGCTGCCATCTGAATCGGAAAGAAACAGTATACTGAATACTGAAAAATCCTGATTGAATGCGTTTTAAATCATCGTTCCGGTTCGTGGTGCGCATGCGCAATACTGTGTTGATATATTTTTGGCGCTGCTGATACACACCTCTGGAGCAGCATACATAATAATATGTTTTCATGTACATTAGTATTATTATTCACTCAGTACAGTGCTATATACATACATATTTACCGATGGCAAGCCTTTGATATAGCCAGCAAGATATTGATGAAACTGGCTGATCTGATCTGTTGGCCACTATTCTGGCCAGAGTCTTGAAAATTGGAACATGAGGCAAATGATGGAAAGTGCAGGGAGCTTGGGTGGGTCTGTGTCCCCATGGTCGTTGAAGCTTATGTGGCTTGGGGTGCTGAAGCCATGGAGTCATTGTCGTGTCTGGCCTCTCGCCTAGCAACCAGTTCGAACAAGGCAAAGGCAGCTGTCCTCAATAGCCTGTATGGCAGGATAAATCTTAACCTTGTTAAAGCAAATGCCACTGCAATGCTGTCTAGATGCTTTGCCTCGTACATGTACACTGTTTAGATTAGGTAGTTACTTATTTTATTATGATATTAATGTTATCCTGTATTATTGTATTAAAAAATTAATAATAATAATAATACAATTACAAGTACACATATACACCACTTGAAAAACATGCAAAAATCTTAATCGTTATAATACAGGGAATAAATACATTACATACATTGTGAATTATTACATACACCGTACAGCACACCAACAAAAATCAAAGTCACAGCAGCAACCACCCCACACCCACACCTCAACCCCCCTCCTCGGAATGCCGAAACCTTGCACGGGAGAGCAAGGCTCTAGCATTTGCTCTCACAAGCAAAAGGCTTAGCCTCTGGTACAAGATGGTGGTAGCCTGTGATTTGTTGCATCCCATTTGGATGGAAAGACGAGCCGCAAGCCGCAAGAAGGATTGTTGTGCTTCCATGCCCCAGCATCCGTATGACTCCACAGCTAGGGGAATGCACACCCATCCACGCTCAACTTTCCACTGCAACGGACTGGTGGGCTTGACGGAAGAAATCTGCAAGCACATCGCACAGCATGTTATGACGTATGACAACTTATTTATTATTATTATTATTATTATTGGGGAAAAACAAGGTACGTGCAGAATACGTAATACAGTAATATTAGTCCTCTTGTTTGTAATGCATATGTGTATTATGTCAAATCTGTATTATAATAAATACATTTTAAAAAGAAAAGTTCATGCATGCATGTTCAAGTTCTTATTTACAATGAGCCATGGCAATCATTGCACTGGCATGTTGCCTCTGCAGTGTGATGGCCAATCTTTGGTACAATTGGTTGATGACGCCTGGTCAGTGCGACCAGACATTCTGTCTACAAGAGTGGCAAAAACTGGTCTGCTCTCCAACCCCCATCCACCAAATGTTTCTTCTGCAATGGGTATGAATGTTCTGCCTGTGAAGGGCCTTACTTTTGTTTATTTATTATTTGACAATAACAATATTTACATGTACAATGATGATTACACCATAATAACACACTAAATATAGCTGCTTATTAAACAGACTACTACAAAGTACCTAAGCCTAACTAATGTTTCAGGCATAGTCTACTCAAATGATTGGGGCAGGCTTCTTGACGAAATAGCTCTTGCTATGCTACAAGTTAGCACCAGACTAAGTCTGCTTTTTTTTTTTCTGACAATGATTTGGTGCAATAAAAATATATATATACATTAATAAAAATTAATTGAACAAGATTTACAATACGCTCCAATTATGGCGGCGATAACGTCATAACAATTTTACTAATGAAGATCGCCCATTTGGCCTTCTGGATCTCATGCAGCCTTAACAACGACTCTAACTTTGACCTTTCTGACAGCAATTTGCTAAACCGTAAGAATGGGACACACGCGCTGAGCGGTCGGTTCAGTACCACTGCGTAATATTGATGTTTGTGTATTGATGTTTGTCTACGTACTTTATGTATGTGTTTATGTATGTATGTATGCATGTATGTATGTATGTATGTATGTATGTATGTATGTATGTATGTATGTATGTATGTATGTATGTATGTATGTATGTATGTATGTATGTATGTATGTATGTATGTATGTATGTATGTATGTATGTATGTATGTATGTATGTATGTATGTATGTATGTATGTGTGTGTGTTTATGTATGTATGTATGTATGTATGTATGTATGTATGTATGTATGTATGTATGTATGTATGTATGTATGTATGTATGTATGTATGTATGTATGTATGTATGTATGTATGTATGTATGTATGTATGTATGTATGCATGCATGCATACATGCATGTATGTATGTATGTATGTATGTATGTATGTATGTATGTATGTATGTATGTATGTATGTATGTATGTATGTATGTATGTATGTATGTATGTATGTATGTATGTATGTATGTATGTATGTATGTGTGTGTGTATGTATGTATGTATGCATGCAGTTGATGATCATACACACACACCCAACACACACACACACACACACATGCACACACACACACACACAGACACACACACACACACACACACACAGACACACACACACACACACACACACACACACACACACACACACACACACACACACACACACACACACACACACACACACACACACACACACACACACACTAGTACCCAGGGTTGGAACATCAAGTACTGTGAAGCAAAGTATCCAGTTCACTGTCAATTCATCAGATGTGTGTTTGTGAGTGAGTGTGTGTTTGTGAGTGAGTGTGTGTTTGTGTGTGTGTGCATGTGTGTGTGTTGTGTGTGTGTGTGTGTGTGTGTGTGTGTGTGTGTGTGTGTTTGTGTGTGTGTGTGTGTGTGATTATTAGTGTTATGGGAATTTTTTATGGTTAGTTTGGACCTCCCAGTTATCTCAATCTCTCAGTTGGTTATCTGCAAGTTAGGACCTCTCATCCAATTGCCTATGTATCATACAATCTCTTTGTTTATTACTCTTGCCAGTATGAGCGGTTTGGCAATGGATAGTATTGGATACCATTTCCCCTTTAGGCGGGCGTCTGGCTACCACCGAGGGGCGTGTGGAGATCCGTCCCTGGTTGCATGGTGGGCCGAAGCACTGCCCAGATTGAGAATATATCACATCCCTGTTAGTGGGTGGAGAAGTGCGGCAGAGGCGGTGGACCAAAAGCCTTCGCGATGCAACGTATAACCGCAGGATCTATATACAGGGTGTCTACGAAAGAACGCAACGCTTTTGAAAGGGAATAACTTTTGATACGATTAAACAAAAAATCTCATATTTTGAAACTGAGTTGGTCGGTTTCCTCAAATTTTTTTCCATCCTTTTAATTGATACATTATTAATCATGCTAATTAATTTTAATAAGCACAATAGATTAGCTGATTTTGAAAGTTCGTATGTGTTCACGTATCGATTGTGAAGCTTCGTTCAAAATATTGGATTTTTTTCACATTTACAACTAAAACTGCAACCCTCTACCTATTTCTCTTCGCGTACGCATGCGCACACGACCTCGTCCTAAGACTTAATTCTGTGATAAAATAACCAATCTCAATCACGTGATACAATTCGGAGGCGGATCTTCTTTTTTATTTTAATGCAATGCCCCACCTCCTTCGTGGGTGTTACGAGTCAGTGCCAATTAACATGTTTACATCCGATGTAGTGCGCACCAATTAGCACTATCGTACAGACAGGCACTAAACCGAGCGGCAGGTACTACGGGTTGATATGAATTTGACATGTAATGCCATTCTGTGAGTTAGGAAACGGAGACGCACACGTTAAACTGTTATTACACAGTACACGCAAAAATGTGCTGGTTGGTAGACTATCGATCAAATTCTTAGGTATCTGACTAATGTTTCAAGCCTGCAGCTAGGTTTTAGATAAGTTATTGTTTTTTTTCTTTAAAGAGAAGGCATCCCACATCAATTTTTTTTAACGACTTAGACAAGCCACTGCACGATGGTTTCATTTTCATTGTATTACTTTGCAAGCCTGTTAGCTGGGTATGGTTGATTTATGTGATTTCATTTCATGGCATTCAGTAATGAAATTTTTGGATGATTAGGATGACTTGTTTTTTTGTTGTTGTTGTTGTTGCACACAAATGAGCCTATTAGCTGGTTTTCAAATCATGTCTGTGTGTGCATAAATATTGGTGGATGCTTTGCTTTAGTATAGACTCTTGTTATGTACCTTTAAAAAGACAACTTATGAGGGTGTAGTTTAATAATGTTGCAAGCTTTTGTGTATAGAAAATGATTATGGTACTTGGAATTTGCAAAAGCATCCTTTGACATTAAGTTGCAAGTGCAATACGGACTATGATAGGGAAGAATGTTATTTAAGAGGATCATAGTGTATGTTAAAGAATGTTCTTGGAAACCTGTGAGCTTTTAGCTGTGTCTATTGTTTCTTTGAAAGTAAGGTTAAGGTAATCTCTGTTTAAAAATACACCTGCAGGTTTTGGATGTTGGGGAATGTTGCAGTTTTCGTTTAAAGAAAGGTGTGCTTTGCATCATTGTTTAAAATTCTTGCTGTTGCTTATGTGCTGGTTGGTAGACTATCGATCAACATGTTTCAAGCCTCCAACAAGGTTTTAGATAAGTTTTAAGAGAAGACATCTCAGATCAAAAAAAATTTAACGACTTAGACAAGCCACTCATGGTTGCATTGTCAATGTGTTACTTTGCAAGCCTGTTAGCTAGTTCCCATATCATGGTGTGCTTATGTGCTTAAGTAAGGGTAGGGTTGATTTATGTGATTTCATGGCTTCAGTAATGGAATTTGCTTGCAACAAGTTGTAATTTTATATAGCTATTTCCTTACCATAATGTGTGCTAACTGCTGCTTATGGATATAGACCCTCTGCTTTAAGAGTTCCTTCATGCAGAGTGTGCTTAAATTTCTAATTTTGCAACCCATTAGATGATCGATTAGAGATGAATCAAAAAATCCTTTTTTAAAGCACCTAAGATGAGTGCTGTTTTTTAAGATAGGTTGTGCTTAATAAAGTCATGAGTCCTATAGCTAGTTACTACAAATGTAGATCACAATCTGTGCTGTTGCTTAAGCATGGATACTAGGCTTCCATGTCTAGGAGATACCTGTTATGATTTGAAGAATTACTTTAGTATCGACTAATGTTGCAAGTGGTTTTGTGATGCTTGGATTTAAGAGTGGTGTTATTTCGCCATGTTGTGAGCAATTGTGTGTCGAATTAGTGGTAGCATAAAAAGGGTTAAATGTTTGGGAATTCAGCTGTACGTCTTAAGAAAGCATCATGTTTTGTTAGCTACATGTAGTTCACAGATTATAATATGCTTATGAGTACTACATGTACATTTACATGTACAGTTGCAAGCCTAGCTTTTAAAAGTTCGAATAAAAGTGTGCCTTCCTACCCCATCCTGTCTCCTCTTGGTCTTAAAATAATTTTCTGTATTTGATGCGTGAGTGTTGCTTATGAGTACTACCTGTTGAGGACCCAGTATAGCTATCCATCTTTTCATTGCTTAACAAAGACTTCCTTCTTTCCTTCACCTAGCTTCCTGTCCCCTCTTGATCTTAAAATAATTTTCTGCGTGAGTGTTGCGTTTGAGTACTACGTGTTGAGGACCCAGTATAGCTATCCATCTTTTCATTGGTTAACCAAGGCTTCCATTTTTCCTAACCCCTCCTGTGCCCTCTTGATCATAAAATAATTCTCTGTGTGAGTGTTGCTTATGAGTATTACCTGTTGAGGGCCAAGTATAGCTAACCCTATTTTTATTACTTGAACAAGACTTCCTTGATTCCTACCCCATCCTATTTCCTCTTGATCTTAAAATAATTCTCTGTGTTTTCATGGTGTGTGAGTGTTAGCTTATGATTACTACCTGCTGAGGACCCAGTATAGCTAAGCATCTTTTCATTGGTTAACCAAGGCTTCCTACTTTCCTACCCCTTCCTGTCCCCTCTTGATCTTTAAATAATTCTCTGTGTTTGCCTGGTGTGTGAGTGTTACTTATGAGTACTACCTGTTGAGGACCCAATATAGCTAACCACCTATTCATTGGTTAACCAAGGCTTCCTTCTTTCCTACACTTAGCTTCCTGTCCCCTCTTGATCTTAAAATAATTCTCTGTGTTTCATGTGTGAGTGTTGCTAATGAGTACTACCTGTTGAGGACCCAGTATAGCTATCCATCTTTTCATTGCTTAACAAAGGCTTCCTTCTTTCCTACACCTAGCTTCCTGTCCCCTCTTGATCTTAAAATAATTCTCTTTGTGAGTGTTGCTAATGACAACTAACTGTTGAGGGCCCAGTTTAGCTAACCCTCTTTTTATTACTTGAAAAAGACTTCCATCTTTCCTACCCCATCCTGTCTCCTCTTGATCTTAAAAAAATTCTCTGTGTTTACATGGTGTTTGAGTGTTGCTTATGAGTACTACCTGTTGAGGACCCAGTATAGCTAACCATCCTTTCATTGCTTAACCAAGGCTTCCTTTTTTCCTACCCCTTCCTGTCCCCTCTAGATCTTTAAATAATTCTCTGTGTTTGCATGGTGTGTGAGTGTTGCTTATGAGTACTACCTGTTGAGGACCTACTATAGCTATCCATCTTTTCATTCGTTAACCAAGGCTTCCTTCTTTCCTACCCCTTCCTGTCCCCTCTTGATCTTAAAATAATTCTCTGTGTGAGTGTTGCTTATGAGTACTACCTGTTGAGGGCTCAGTATAGCTAACCCTATTTTTATTACTTGAACAAGACTTCCTTGATTCCTACCCCATCCTATTTCCTCTTGATCTTTAAATAATTCTCTGTGTTTGCCTGGTGTGTGAGTGTTATTTATGAGAACTACCTGTTGAGGACCCAATATAGCTAACCATTATTTCATTGGTTAACCAAGTCTTCCATCTTTCCTACACTTAGCTTCCTGTCCCCTCTTGATCTTAAAGTAATTCTCTGTGTTTTGTGTGTGAGTGTTGCTTATGAGTACTACCTGTTGAGGACCCAGTATAGCTAACCATCTTTTCATTGCTTAACCAAGGCTTCCTTCTTTCCTACCCCTTCCTGTCCCCTCTTGATCGTAAAATAATTCTCTTTGTGAGTGTTGCTTATGACTACTAACTGTTGAGGGCCCAGTATAGCTAACCCTCTTTTTATTACTTGAACAAGACTTCCATCTTTCCTACCCCATCCTGTCTCCTCTGGACTTAAAATAATTTTCTGTGTTTTCATGGTGTGTGAGTGTTGCTTATGAGTACTACCTATTGAGGACCCAGTATAGCTAACCATCTTTTCATTGCTTAACAAAGACTTCCTTCTTTCCTTCACCTAGCTTCCTGTCCCCTCTTGATCTTAAAATAATTGTCTGCGTGACTGTTGCGTTTGAGTACTACCTGTTGAGAACCCAGTATAGCTATCCATCTTTTCATTGGTTAACCAAGGCTTCCTTTTTTCCTAACCCTTCCTGTGCCCTCTTGATCATAAAATAATTCTCTGTGTGAGTGTTGCTTATGAGTATTACCTGTTGAGGGCCCAGTATAGCTAACCCTATTTTTTATTACTTGAACAAGACTTCCTTGATTCCTACCCCATCCTATTTCCTCTTGATCTTAAAATAATTCTCTGTGTTTTCATGGTGTGTGAGTGTTAGCTTATGATTACTACCTGCTGAGGACCCAGTATAGCTAAGCATCTTTTCATTGGTTAACCAAGGCTTCCTACTTTCCTACCCCTTCCTGTCCCCTCTTGATCTTTAAATAATTCTCTGTGTTTGCCTGGTGTGTGAGTGTTACTTATGAATACTACCTGTTGAGGACCCAATATTGCTAACCACCTTTTCATTGGTTAACCAAGGCTTCCTTCTTTCCTACCCCTTCCTGTCCCTTCTTGATCGTAAAATAATTCTCTTTGTGAGTGTTGGTTATGACTACTAACTGTTGAGGGCCCAGTATAGCTAACCCTCTTTTTATTACTTGAACAAGACTTCCATCTTTCCTACCCCATCCTGTCTCCTCTTGATCTTAAAATAATTTTCTGTGTTTTCATGGTGTTTGAGTGTTGCTTATGAGTACTACCTATTGAGGACCCAGTATAGCTAACCCTATTTTTATTACTTGAACAAGACTTCCTTGATTCCTACCCCATCCTATTTCCTCCTGATATTAAAATAATTCTCTGTGTTTTCATGGTGTGTGAGTGTTAGCTTATGATTACCACCTGTTGAGGACCCAGTATAGCTAACCATCTTTTCATTGGTTAACCAAGGCTTCCTTTATTCCTATCCCTTCCTGTCCCCACTTGATCGTAAAATAATTCTCTTTGTGATTGTTGCTTATGACTACTAACTGTTGAGGGCCCAGAATAGCTAACCCTCTTTTTATTACTTGAACAATACTTCCATCTTTCCTACCCCATCCTGTCTCCTCTTGATCTTAAAATAATTTTCTGTGTTTTCATGGTGTGTGAGTGTTGCTTATGAGTACTACCTATTGAGGACCCAGTATAGCTAACCATCTTTTCATTGGTTAACCAAGGCTTCCTTCTTTCCTACCCCTTCCTGTCCCCTCTTGATCGTAAAATAATTCTCTTTGTGAGTGTTGCTTATGACTACTAACTGTTGAGGGCCCAGTATAGCTAACCCTCTTTTTATTACTTGAACAAGACTTCCATCTTTCCTACCCCATCCTGTCTCCTCTTGATCTTAAAATAATTTTCTGTGTTTTCATGGTGTGTGAGTGTTGCTTATGAGTACTACCTATTGAGGACCCAGTATAGCTAACCATCTTTTCATTGGTTAACCAAGGCTTCCTTCTTTCCTACCCCTTCCTGTCCCCTCTTGATCGTAAAATAATTCTCTTTGTGAGTGTTGCTTATGACTACTAACTGTTGAGGACCCAGTATAGCTAACCATCTTTTCATTGCTTAACAAAGACTTCCTTCTTTCCTTCACCTAGCTTCCTGTCCCCTCTTGATCTTAAAATAATTGTCTGCGTGAGTGTTGTGTTTGAGTACTACCTGTTGAGGACCCTGTATAGCTATCCATCTTTTCATTGGTTAACCAAGGCTTCCTTTTTTCCTAACCCTTCCTGTGCCCTCTTGATCATAAAATAATTCTCTGTGTGAGTGTTGCTTATGAGTATTACCTGTTGAGGGCCAGGTATAGCTAACCCTATTTTTATTACTTGAACAAGACTTCCTTGATTCCTACCCCATCCTATTTCCTCTTGATCTTAAAATAATTCTCTGTGTTTTCATGGTGTGTGAGTGTTAGCTTATGATTACTACCTGCTGAGGACCCAGTATAGCTAAGCATCTTTTCATTGGTTAACCAAGGCTTCCTACTTTCCTACCCCTTCCTGTCCCCTCTTGATCTTTAAATAATTCTCTGTGTTTGCCTGGTGTGTGAGTGTTACTTATGAGTACTACCTGTTGAGGACCCAATATAGCTAACCACCTTTTCATTGGTTAACCAAAGCTTCCTTCTTTCCTACACTTAGCTTCCTGTCCCCTCTTGATCTTAAAATAATTCTCTGTGTTTCGTGTGTGAGTGTTGCTTATGAGTACTACCTGTTGAGGACCCAGTATAGCTATCCATCTTTTCATTGCTTAACAAAGACTTCCTTCTTTCCTACACCTAGCTTCCTGTCCCTTCTTGATCTTAAAATAATTCTCTTTGTGAGTGTTGCTAATGACAACTAACTGTTGAGGGCCCAGTTTAGCTAACCCTCTTTTTATTACTTGAAAAAGACTTCCATCTTTCCTACCCCATCCTGTCTCCTCTTGATCTTAAAAAAATTCTCTGTGTTTACATGGTGTTTGAGTGTTGCTTATGAGTGCTACCTGTTGAGGACCCAGTATAGCTAACCATCCTTTCATTGCTTAACCAAGGCTTCCTTTTTTCCTACCCCTTCCTGTCCCCTCTAGATAATTCTCTGTGTTTGCATGGTGTGTGAGTATGAGTACTACCTGTTGAGGACCTACTATAGCTATCCATCTTTTCATTCGTTAACCAAGGCTTCCTTCTTTCCTACCCCTACCTGTCCCCTCTTGATCTTTTAAAATAATTCTCTGTGTGAGTGTTGCTTATGAGTACTACCTGTTGAGGGCCCAGTATAGCTAACCCTATTTTTATTACTTGAACAAGACTTCCTTGATTCCTACCCCATCCTATTTCCTCTTGATCTTTAAATAATTTTCTGTGTTTGCCTGGTGTGTGAGTGTTACTTATGAGAACTACCTGTTGAGGACCCAATATAGCTAACCATCTTTTCATTGGTTAACCAAGGCTTCCATCTTTCCTACACTTAGCTTCCTGTCCCCTCTTGATCTTAAAATAATTCTCTGTGTTTCGTGTGTGAGTGTTGCTTATGAGTACTACCTGTTGAGGACCCAGTATAGCTAACCATCTTTTCATTGCTTAACCAAGGCTTCCTTCTTTCCTACCCCTTCCTGTCCCCTCTTGATCGTAAAATAATTCTCTTTGTGAGTGTTGTCTATGACTACTAACTGTTGAGGGCCCAGTATAGCTAACCCTCTTTTTATTACTTGAACAAGACTTCCATCTTTCCTACCCCATCCTGTCTCCTCTTGATCTTAAAATAATTTTCTGTGTTTTCATGGTGTGTGAGTGTTGCTTATGAGTACTACCTATTGAGGACCCAGTATAGCTAACCATCTTTTCATTGCTTAACAAAGACTTCCTTTTTTCCTTCACCTAGCTTCCTGTCCCCTCTTGATCTTAAAATAATTGTCTGCGTGAGTGTTGCGTTTGAGTACTACCTGTTGAGGACCCAGTATAGCTATCCATCTTTTCATTGGTTAACCAAGGCTTCCTTTTTTCCTAACCCTTCCTGTGCCCTCTTGGTCATAAAATAATTCTCTGTGTGAGTGTTGCTTATGAGTATTACCTGTTGAGGGCCCAGTATAGCTAACCCTATTTTTTATTACTTGAACAAGACTTCCTTGATTCCTACCCCATCCTATTTCCTCTTGATCTTAAAATAATTTTCTGTGTTTTCATGGTGTGTGAGTGTTGCTTATGAGTACTACCTATTGAGGACCCAGTATAGCTAACCATCTTTTCATTGCTTAACAAAGACTTCCTTCTTTCCTTCACCTAGCTTCCTGTCCCCTCTTGATCTTAAAATAATTGTCTGCGTGACTGTTGCGTTTGAGTACTACCTGTTGAGGACCCTGTATAGCTATCCATCTTTTCATTGGTTAACCAAGGCTTCCTTTTTTCCTAACCCTTCCTGTGCCCTCTTGATCTTAAAATAATTCTCTTTGTTTGCATGGTTTGTGAGTGTTGCGTATGAGTACTACAGTGTACCTGTTGAGGACCCAGTATAGCTAACCCTATTTTTATTACTTGAACAAGGCTTCCTTCTTTCCTACCCCTTCCTGTCCCCTCTTGATCTTAAAATAATTGTCTGTGTGAGTGTTGCTTATGAGTACTACCTGTTGAGGACCCAGTATAGCTAAGCATCTTTTCATTGGTTAACCAAGGCTTCCTTCGTTGTTACTGCTTCTTGTTCCCTATTGATCTTTTACAATTCTGTACAGGTTTGTTGTGTGAGTGGTTTTGCTAACCTTCTTTTAGTTCCTTAACCTAGGCTTCCTTCTTTCCTACGGTCCCTTCCTATCCCCCTCGATCCTTCTCTTTGTATGATGCGTGTGTGTTGCATTTGAGTACTAACTGTTGAGGACCCAGTATAGCTAACCATCTTTTCATTGCTTAACCAAGGCTTCCTTCTTTTCTACCCCTTCCTGTCCCCTCTATATCTTAAAACCTAAGATGCAATTATCTGTGTTTGGTGTAGGTGTTGCTTATGAGTACTACATGTAGTGTGCCGCCTATTGTTTTAAAGCCCTCTTTTCATTGCTTAGCCCAGGGTTTTTTTTCTTTCCTGCCCCTACCTCTCCCCTCATAATTCTCTGTGTTTCATGTGTGAGTGTTGCTTATGAGTACTACCTGTTGAGGACCAAGCATAGCTAACCATCTTTTCATTGGTTAACCAAGGCTTCCTATTTTCCTAACCCTTCCTGTGCCGTCTTGATCATAAAATAATTCTCTGTGTGAGTGTTGCTTATGAGTATTACCTGTTGAGGGCCCAGTATAGCTAACCATCTTTTCATTGCTTAACCAAGGCTTCCTTCTTTTCTACCCCTTCCTGTCCCCTCTATATCTTAAAACCTAAGATGCAATTATCTGTGTTTGGTATAGGTGTTGCTTATGAGTACTACATGTAGTGTGCCGCCTATTGTTTTAAAGCCCTCTTTTCATTGCTTAGCCCAGGGTTTTTTTCTTTCCTGCCCCTACCTCTCCCCTCATAATTCTCTGTGTTTCATGTGTGAGTGTTGCTTATGAGTACTACCTGTTGAGGACCAAGCATAGCTAACCATCTTTTCATTGGTTAACCAAGGCTTCCTTTATTCATACTGCTTCTTGTTCCCTCTTGATCTTTTACAATTCTCTACATGTTTGTTGTGTGAGTTGTATAGCTAACTTTCTTTTAGTTTGTGTGCTCTGATTTGTTGTTAAGTCAGGGTGTGCTTTAATGAATTTGCATTATGTTGCAATTGAGATATGAACGTACATGTAGTATTTAAAAGTCATTACAATTCTGTTATGTCTGTTATGTCTTTTAGTGAGCTACTATTATGGATTTTGCAGAATCAAGGGTCCTCTTGCTTGGCATAGTAGTGCTTGGCCTGTTAGAGGCTTTTTACAAACATGAAGGTGCCTAATTGGATTCATAAAAGACTAGGTTTTATATGAATTTGATTTGCATTGTTCCTTCTAGTGAGAGATGTTACTGATATGAGTGTACACCATCTGTCTTGTTTATCAGTCCTGTTTTGCCCAGCATAGGTGAAGGTTGGGTATCCATTCATACATTTGAACTCACTGAATTTAGTGTCTTGGTTATGTGTAACTTACAGCTAGTCTCTGCATATGAAAATTCCAATACATATACACAATGTACGGGGACGATTGATGTTTTTTAAGAGTTGTGTGCTTGCATGATGATGTCCCAGGTCATAGTGCTTGTATGGATGGAGACTCTCTGCTTAAATAGTGTCAGGTGTGCTTTAATTTTCAACTCATAGCATAATGTAACGGATATACATGTAATTGTTCATTCTGTTGAAGGTACTTACAAAAACTGCATTGATGTGAGGGTGTACTTTCATAGAAGATGTAAGTTGTGAGCTTCTAAACATGTACATTTAGTTCGTACATTTTGAAAGCAGGCACAATCAAAAGGAGTGTAATGAAGTAGTGAGCCCATCTACATGTACCCATACTTTAGCACACTCATTATGACCTGAAAACTGATTCAAGGCCAAGTCTCGCAACATGATGCATTAGAAATCTACATTAGCTGGAGGCTTGCAATATTAGTTCATGCTTTTAAATGAAAGTACACAACAGGTGTCTGTATAAAGACGAAAGCCTACCCATACACAAGCAACAACAAAATTTTAACTAGATGCATGACTGATACTGATATCATAATGAAAATAACACCTCTTTTAAAAACAATCTACAGTTGTAATTATCTAACCTTACTTTTAAAGACACTAAGTGACACAGCTCTTTGCTCACAATGTTTTGAATGCTACATTACAACAATACACGTATGTACAAATCTTTGCGGATTACATTACTAGATGCTGTCTTTAAAATTGCAATTATATCCAAACCTACAGGTGTATTTTATGCAGAGATTTTACTTTTATCAGTAATAACAAGCTCTTTAAAATAAAACACACCATCACTTACCACAGGTTTACACACCTCAAAAGCATGCACAATAATTTTACTTCTTTTTGGATACTGATGAAAAGAGGGTTAGCTATACCGGGCCCTCAAGACTTAGTACTCATATGCAACACTCACACAGAGAATTATTTTAAGATCAAGATCAGACAGGAAGGGGAACGAAAGAAGGAAGCCTTGGTTAAGCAATAAAAAGATGGTTAGTTATACTGGGCCCTCAACAGGTAGTACTCATAAGCAACACTCACACACCATACAAAGAGAAGGATCGAGGGGGATAGGAAGGGACTGTAGGAAAGTAGGAAGCCTAGGTTAAGGAACTAAAAGAAGGTTAGCTATACCACTCACACAACAAACATGTAGAGAATTGTAAAAGATCAAGAGTGAACAAGAAGCAGTACGAAAGAAGGAAGCTTTGGTTAACGTATGAAAAGATGGTTAGCTATACTGGGTCCTCAACAGGTAGTACTCATAAGCAACACTCGCACACGAAACACAGAGAATTTTTTTAAATTACAAAGGGTTGGGAAGGGGTAGGAAAAAAAAAAACCCTGGGTTAAGCAATGAAAAGAGGGTTTTTTTTAACTATATTCGGCCCTCTACATGTAGTACTCATAAGCAACACCGATACAGAATTGCATGGTAGGATTTTAAGATCTAGAGGGGAGAGGTAGGGGTGGGAAAGTAGGAAGCCTTGGTTAACCAATGAAAAGATGGTTAGTTATACTGGGTCTTCAACAGGTAGTACTCATAAGCAACACTCACACACCATGCAAACACAGAGAATTATTTTAAGATCAAAGGGTTAGGAAAGAAGGAAGCCTTGGTTAACCAATGAAAAGATGGTTAGTTATACTGGGTCCTCAACAGGTAGTACTCATAAGCAACACTCACACACCAGAGAATTATTTTAAGATCAAGAGGGGACAGGAAGCTAGGTGTAGGAAAGTCTTTGTTAAGCAATGAAAAGATGGATAGCTATACTGGGTCCTCAACAGGTAGTAGCAACACTCACACACCAGGCAAACACAAAGAATTAAGAGGGAACAGGAAGGGGTAGAAAAGTAGGAAGCCTTGGTTAAGCAATGAAATGATGGTTAGCTATATTGAGCCATCAACAGGTAGTACTCATAAACAACACTCACGCATCACACAAAGAGAAGGATCGAGGGAGATAGGAAGGGACTGTAGGAAAGAAGGAAGCTTAGGTTAAGGAACTAAAAGAAGGTTAGCTATAACACTCACACAACAAACATGTAGAGAATTGTAAAAGATCAAGAGTGAACAAGAAGCAGTACGAAAGAAGGAAGCCTTGGTTAACCAATGAAAAGATGCATAGCTATACTGGGTCCTCAACAGGTAGTACTCATAAGCAACACTCACACACACGAAACACAGAGAATTATCTTAAGATGAAGATGGGACAGGAAGCTAGGTGTAGGATAGAAGGAAGTCTTTGTTAAGCGATGAAAAGATGGATAGCTATACTGGGTCCTCAACAGGTAGTACTCATAAGTAACACTCACACACCAGGCAAACACAGAGAATTATTTAAAGATAAAGAGGGGACAGGAAGGGGTAGGAAAGAAGGAAGCCTTGGTTAACCAATGAAAAGATGGATAGCTGTAGTGGGTCCTCAACAGGTAGTACTCATAAGCAACACTCACACACCATGCAAACACAGAGAACTATTTTAAGATCAAGAGGGGACAGGAAGCTAGGTGTAGGAAAGAAGGAAGTCTTTGTTAAGCAATGAAAAGATGGATAGCTATACTGGTTCCTCAACAGGTAGTCTCATAAGCAACACTCACACACCATGAAAATACAGAGAATTATTTTAAGATCAATAGGGGACAGGAAGGGGTAGGAAAGAAGGAAGCCTTGGTTAAGCAATGAAAAGATGGTTAGCTATACTGGGTCCTCAACAGGTAGTACTCATAAGCAACACTCACACACCATGCAAACACAGAGAATTATTTTAAGATCAAGAGGGGACAGGAAGCTAGGTGTAGGAAAGAAGGAAATCTTTGTTAAGCAATGAAAAGATGGATAGCCATACTGGGTCCTCAACAGGTAGTACTCATAAGCAACAAACACACACACACACACCATAAAAACACAGAGAATTATTTCAAGATCAAGAGGAGACAGGATGGGGTAGGAAAGAAGGAAGTCTTGTTCAAGTAATAAAAAGAGGGTTAGCTATACTGGGCCCTCAACAGGTAGTACTCATAAGCAACACTCACACACCAGGCAAACACAGAGAATTATTTTAAGATCAAGAGGGGATAGGAACAGGTAGGTAAGAAGGAAACCTTGGTTAAGCAATGAAAAGATGGTTAGCTATACTGGGCCCTCAACAGGTAGTACTCATACGCAACACTAACACATCATACAATTAAAAGGATCGAGGGGGATAGGAAGGGACCGTAGGAAAGAAGGAAGCCTAGTTTAAGGAACTAAAAGAAGGTTAGCTATACCACATACACAACAAACATGTAGAGAATTGTAAAAGATCAAGACGGAACAAGAAGCAGTACGAAAGAAGGAAGCCTTGGTTAAGCAATAAAAAGAGGGTTAGCTATACTGGGTCCTCAACAGGTAGTTCTCATAAGCAACAGTAACACAGAGAATTATTTTAAGATCAAGAGGGGATAGGAAGGGGTATTAAAGATTGTAGCCTGGGTTAAGCAATGAAAAGATGGTTAGCTATACTGGGTTTTCAACAGGTAGTACTCATACGCAACACTCACACAGAGAATTATTTTAAGATCAAGAGGGGACAGGAAGGGGTATTAAAGATTGTAGCCTGGGTTAAGCAATGAAAAGATGGATAGCTATACTGGGTCCTGAACAGGTAGTACTCATAAGCAACACTCGCACATGAAACACAGAGAATTTTTTTATAACATTATGAAGGGAGAGGTAGGGGCAGGAAAAAAAAAAACCCTGAGTTAAGCAATGAAAAGAGGGTTTTAAAACTACATGTATAGTCGGCCCTTTACATGTAGTACTCATAAGCAATACCCATACCAAACACAGAGAATTGCATGGTAGGATTTTAAGATCTAGAGGGGACACGAAGGGGTAGGAAAGAAGGAAGCCTTGGTTAAGCAATGAAAAGATGGTTAGCTATACTGGGTCCTCAACAGGTAGTACTCATAAGCAACACTCACGCATCATACAAAGAGAAGGATCGAGGGGGATAGGAAGGGACTGTAGGAAAGAAGGAAGCCTAGGTTAAGGAACTAAAAGGTTAGCTATACTACTCACACAACAAACATGTAGAGAATTGTAAAAGATCAAGAGGGAACAAGAAGCAGTACGAAAGAAGGAAGCCTTGGTTAAGCAATAAAAAGAGGGTTAGCTATACTGGGTCCTCAACAGGTAGTTCTCATAAGCAACAGTAACACAGAGAATTATTTTAAGATCAAGAGGGGATAGGAAGGGGTATTAAAGATTGTAGCCTGGGTTAAGCAATGAAAAGATGGTTAGCTATACTGGGTCCTCAACAGGTAGTACTCATACGCAATACTCACACAGAGAATTATTTTAAGATCAAGAGGGGACAGGAAGGGGTATTAAAGATTGTAGCCTGGGTTAAGCAATGAAAAGATGGATAGCTATACTGGGTCCTGAACAGGTAGTACTCATAAGCAACACTCGCACACGAAACACAGAGAATTTTTTTATAACATTATGAAGGGAGAGGAAGGGGCAGGAAAAAAAAAAACCCTGAGTTAAGCAATGAAAAGAGGGTTTTAAAACTACATGTATAGTCGGCCCTTTACATGTAGTACTCATAAGCAATACCCATACCAAACACAGAGAATTGCATGGTAGGATTTTAAGATCTAGAGGGGACAGGAAGGGGTAGGAAAGAAGGAAGCCTTGGTTAAGCAATGAAAAGATGGTTAGCTATACTGGGTCCTCAACAGGTAGTACTCATAAGCAACACTCACGCATCATACAAAGAGAAGGATCGAGGGGGATAGGAAGGGACTGTAGGAAAGAAGGAAGCCTAGTTAAGGAACTAAAAGGTTAGCTATACTACTCACACAACAAACATGTAGAGAATTGTAAAAGATCAAGAGGGAACAAGAAGCAGTACGAAAGAAGGAAGCCTTGGTTCACCAATGAAAAGATGGTTAGCTATACTGGGTCCTCAACAGGTAGTACTCATAAGCAACACTCACGCATCAAATACAGAAAATTATTTTAAGACCAAGAGGAGACAGGATGGGGTAGGAAGGCACACTTTTATTCGAACTTTTAAAAGCTAGGCTTGCAACTGTACATGTACATGTACATGTAGTACTCATAAGCATATTATAATCTGTGAACTACATGTAGCTAACAAAACATGATGCTTTCTTAAGACGTACAGCTGAATTCCCAAACATTTAACCCTTTTTATGCTACCACTAATTCGACACACAATTGCTCACAACATGGCGAAATAACACCACTCTTAAATCCAAGCATCACAAAACCACTTGCAACATTAGTCGATACTAAAGTAATTCTTCAAATCATAACAGGTATCTCCTAGACATGGAAGCCTAGTATCCATGCTTAAGCAACAGCACAGATTGTGATTTACATTTGTAGTAACTAGCTATAGGACTCATGACTTTATTAAGCACAACCTATCTTAAAAAACAGCACTCATCTTACATGTAGGTGCTTTAAAAAAAGGATTTTTTGATTCATCTCTAATCGATCATCTAATGGGTTGCAAAATTAGAAATTTAAGCACACTCTGCATGAAGGAACTCTTAAAGCAGAGGGTCTATATCCATAAGCAGCAGTTAGCACACATTATGGTAAGGAAATAGCTATATAAAATTACAACTTGTTGCAAGCAAATTCCATTACTGAAGCCATGAAATCACATAAATCAACCCTACCCTTACTTAAGCACACCATGATATGGGAACTAGCTAACAGGCTTGCAAAGTAACACATTGACAATGCAACCATGAGTGGCTTGTCTAAGTCGTTAAATTTTTTTTGATCTGAGATGTTTTTTCTTAAAACTTATCTAAAACCTTGTTGGAGGCTTGAAACATGTTGATCGATAGTCTACCAA
>OX442416.1:40386-115386 GCA_949361645.1 Spongilla lacustris | reverse complement strand
CAATGCCTTTCAGTGGCTGTACAAAGGGGCAATACTGCCTCCATAATAGGAACACTTT
The DNA here is from genome assembly GCA_949361645.1 of Spongilla lacustris. Lineage (NCBI taxonomy): Eukaryota > Metazoa > Porifera > Demospongiae > Spongillida > Spongillidae > Spongilla > Spongilla lacustris. The sequence continues at coordinate 115,328 of OX442416.1, read as the reverse complement.
TTTCTCCTTCCAGTTCTGACTTTTAGGGGGGGGGGGGGGGGGGGGTGTAATTGTGTGTTTATTATTATTATATGGATCAAATCAGAAAGTAATTGGATTCTTTTTCAAAGGCCAGTGAAAATACAGGTGATAATTGACTGAGGCAATCTGGGGGTCATGTTGAACACTTGAAGACATCCCTTTATCACATTCCAGTTTTTTCTAGTCATTGGTGTAAATGTACTCTCAGTTATTTTTTTTGGGTGTGGATATTGGTTATCAAAAGATTGTAGCTCCTGGCACGTGTATATATAACTCAAGAGATTGTATTATCTATGCCTCCACAATTATTATGAACGTGATGCCTCAGTATTATTGAAGTTGTAAAAAAAACACAACACTCAATAAGAATTAAAATGTACTCCAGAAAATTTACAAGTGTCCAATTCCATCATACCCTATAATTGCTTCCGGTATGTCATCCCTAAATGAGAATTACTAAATTTAACTACCATTCATTTTTCCGGTAGCCTCATTTCCGTTAAGTTGTTGGCTTTAAATTTTGCATGGATGTGCCATACAATATCATAATCATAATAAAAAATTAATAATGGTGGCTATGGAGTCATCGTTGTGTTTGACCTCGCACGCCTAGCAACCAGTTCCAACAAGGCAAGGGCAGCTTACCTTAATAATCTTTAATCTATCCCCAGGCCCCATAGTTCTCCACTGCTAGTGGTATACATTGCCAGCCCAACTAGGAACACATGGGATGATTTTCCTCAATTATTATTAATTGATACTCTTACTCTTGTGGTATTTACACATTATATATAAATACAATTTCAGCTCTATGGTGGAAAAGCAATCCTAGAGAGGACTCAAGAAACCAGTTGGGAAGTAAGATGTCAGCTGGATGGGTCTTGCTGTGGTCTGTAATTAACCTCAAATTTAACCCCCATGTGTGCCCAATGACAGGTCTCCACCAGGATGTCCCCCATCATACTTTCAAATACAATTTAAGGCCAAGCCACTATTTCATGGCAACCTGGAACACTGGGGATCCATGTGGAGCCTCAAGCTCTCAGAGGGCAGCATGAAGGAAGAAACTGTGCCTTGTCTGATACAGAAGATGAAATTAGCAGTAAGTTGAAGACATGGTCATGTAACTCACGGGATTTATGTGAAACTGGCAGCACTGACTGCATCTTGCTATGTAGATCTCTACTAGATGGTGAGATGATATTTATAGAAAGGGGCCCCTCTTCGGGCTTCCATGTAAACATACCTAAATGTAAAAAAAAAATTTTCATGGTGATTTAAGCTAATTCCTTTTTTTATGAGTTATGAAGCAAAATATTCTATCTCATGTCTGAGTTGATAAGTCAACATGTATTTGTACATTATATAACCAACAGGCTTCCATGAAGGGGGGTGGGGGGAGGGGCAAATAGTACAGTGCATATGGAAGCAAAAATTTAGTGGAGTCATAAATCAATGCAGCAGCATGAATTATTGCACACACACCAATAGCATACATTTCATATTAAATAAGTTTTTCTTACATAGCCAGTATATGATTCAAAGACTTAAAGTGTTTCATCAGGAGTTAGTACATAGTGTCACTAAGATTTTCTCCCAGCTAATACATGTACATGAGAGCACTCACCAGATGAATAAGATAAGATGGTAAAATTTTGTGTATTTCAAGACATTATCCGTGCGGCATTTCCAATATGTTCTCACAACGTAATAAACAATAAAACCAGGGTCTGGGAACGAGGCTAGTGATAATACAAGGCCATGGTCATATAGAATCACTGTAGATGGTGGCCAGGGGGAGTTTGGAAAGGTGCTGCATGGGGTCTGGGAGGTATATCTATCACCTTAAAGAATGTAGTTGAGGTAGTGAGGAAAACTATATAAACAGAGTCATGGTCATTGTCCACTTCCCCTCCTCCCCCAAACTAGGCATAAGATCTACTCAGGATATGCATTAGTTGCCAATATTAACATAAAACCAGAAATATGAACCACAAAAAAGAAAACGCAACAAATGCAACTTGTGAAGTTTACTAATGGCATGCATTTTTTATATGAATTTGTAAGATGACCACTCCTTCATGTAAAATACACAAAAAGGAACCAAATATACAAAAAATGGTTTTATTTTTATGTATGGCTTAGTGGTCCTCTAAGGATGCCTAAGAAAATATGCACTCCAACACTGCAAGTGTAGAATGCAACACCATTGCCTAATTTCGACCTGGTTCCTGATTTATTTAATTTTTGATGCATTCAATTGGTACTATTATTCTGGAAATGAATCTTGACTCTGATTGTGAACCAACTATCACGGTATATATTATTTTAATCAGGTATTGAATCATCTTATTACGAACTATGAGGACGTTTGGATGAAGGGTGCTTTAACTACCAGGGCATTTTGTGTTGGTCTGCATGAAAAGAGAACACACATGCATATATAAACTTATCTTTATATTTGAACTAAGTAGGTTTATTTGGATTCCTTGTCTACAAACATAGCCATTCCTTAATATTTTGTGACTACCCTATTTATTGCACACCTCATTCTTCGATCAACTAAGCTTTAAATGACATTAAGTAGAAGATTTAACTTATAATTCTATTTCTGTCATTGTAACATAGTAATTCGATGATGCCCACGCAGTGTTCTTTTCAAGAATAATGTGCATGTATGCAACCAATGCTTTGTTGCTATTAAGAATAAAGATAGTTATTGATATCAAGAGGCTCATGAATGAATATAAAAAGGATCTGAGTGAGCATGCATGGATCCCTTCTAGCTCCTGATTTACGAAAATGGCTTACTACAATCTGAATTGCCGTTAAATGAATCCAAAACAATACATTCTATAATCCACTTTCATCAGTCAATGCTCTGCACACTAGCCAAACTGACACTTCTCACTCCATACCAATATACCTTAGATCTAGCTACACGAAATGTGAGGAAAGAAAATGTGTTTTTTTTTTTTTTTGAAAGAAAGTTTATTACATCAAATCAAAGCAAAGCTTTGAGTACTTCCTGGTGTTAAAATGCTAAACCATACTTTTCTATACACAAACCACAATCTCTCACCCTTCTTATATGCCACAGGAATAGTGATGTTGGCCATGCCCAAAACACACCCAGAACTAGGAGACCATCATCCACAACACTTCTGCACTCCGCTTGTGCGCTGTGTCCATACCCCTGGGAAGACGGCAGGCTTTCTGCCTCTCAAGTCCCCAGTCCATTATTAGCAAAACACACTCTATAGCCACAGTAGTCATGACAGCAAGACTGTTGTCATGACACAGTGCTTTGGGGTCACTCAATGACTGCTTTGGAGTGTGTTGCCACCACAGTGACACTGTTGGTATCCACCCCACAGTAGACCCCCAACCTTTCTATACACAAACCACAATCTCTCACCCTTCTTATATGCCACAGGGATAGTGATGTTGGCCATGCCCCAAACACACCCAGAACTAGGAGACCATCATCCACAACACTTCTGCACTCCGCTTGTGCGCTGCGTCCATACCCCTGGGAAGACGGCAGGCTTTCTGCCTCTCAAGTCCCCAGTCCATTATTAGCAAAACACACTCTATAGCCACAGTAGTCATGACAGCAAGACTGTTGTCATGACACAGTGCTTTGGGGTCACTCAATGACTGCTTTGGAGTGTGTTGCTACCACAGTGACACTGTTGGTATTCACCCCTCAGTAGACCCCCAACTTTTCTATACACAAACCACAATCTCTCACCCTTCTTATATGCCACAGGGATAGTGATGTTGGCCATGCCCAAAACACACCCAGAACTAGGAGACCATCATCCACAACACTTCTGCACTCCGCTTGTGCGCTGTGTCCATACCCCTGGGAAGACGGCAGGCTTTCTGCCTCTCAAGTCCCCAGTCCACTATTGGCAAAACGCACTCTATAGCCACAGTAGTCATGACAGCAAGACTGTTGTCATGACACAGTGCTTTGGGGTCACTCAATGACTGCTTTGGAGTGTGTTGCCACCACAGTGACACTGTTGGTATTCACCCCTCAGTAGACCCCCAACTTTTCTATACACAAACCACAATCTCTCACCCTTCTTATATGCCACAGGGATAGTGATGTTGGCCATGCCCCAAACACACCCAGAACTAGGAGACTATCATCCACAACACTTCTGCACTCCGCTTGTGCGCTGTGTCCATACCCCTGGGAAGACGGCAGGCTTTCTGCCTCTCAAGTCCCCAGTCCACTATTGGCAAAACGCACTCTATAGCCACAGTAGTCATGACAGCAAGACTGTTGTCATGACACAGTGCTTTGGGGTCACTCAATGACTGCTTTGGAGTGTGTTGCTACCACAGTGACACTGTTGGTATTCACCCCTCAGTAGACCCCCAACTTTTCTATACACATACCACAATCTCTCACACTTCTTATATGCCACAGGAGTAGTGATGTTGGCCATGCCCCAAACACACCCAGAACTAGGAGACTATCATCCACAACACTTCTGCACTCCGCTTGTGCGCTGCGTCCATACCCCTGGGAAGACGGCAGGCTTTCTGCCTCTCAAGTCCCCAGTCCATTATTAGCAAAACACACTCTATAGCCACAGTAGTCATGACAGCAAGACTGTTGTCATGACACAGTGCTTTGGGGTCACTCAATGACTGCTTTGGAGTGTGTTGCTACCACAGTGACACTGTTGGTATTCATCCCTCAGTAGACCCCAACTTTTCTATACACATACCACAATCTCTCACCCTTCTTATATGCCACAGGAGTAGTGATGTTGGCCATGCCCCAAACACACCCAGAATTAGGAGACCATCATCCACAACACTTCTGCACTCCGCTTGTGCGCTGCGTCCATACCCCTGGGAAGATGGCAGGCTTTCTGCCTCTCAAGTCCCCAGTCCACAACTGGAGGAGGGAGGGGAAGATGAGCAGTACACCCCTTGGCAATATATCCCTGGGACTTGACACACACAAACTTACACATATACTGTACATTGTACACCCACATTTCCAGAGTGATCCACCCCTCATCGTGGTACTTTCTGGCTGGTAGGATGGTCCGGTGTTTCTTTTCCTCTTCTACATGTCCACCTAATAACATCGGCCAAGAACATTTGGCACACACATTTGTGAAGGACATTCCCCGTTCATAGAGAAGCATTTATCAGTTACATGTTCCATTGAACAGCATCATGCACGGAAATGTACACACACATATAAACATTGATCTCCCCCACCAAACTTCAAGTTCCTAGCTACATGTATGAGCATGCACACAATTGCAATGTACATGACACACACATACTCCTACGCACACTGGCATACACATGTACATGATGCGCACACATGCACATACATGCACACACATGCAAGTACACACACATACACACATACACTGTATGTGTACATAGCACATGCAATCATACACATATATCACATGCACATGTGTGTATATGTGTTTATGTATGTGTATGTGTATAATTCATTTGTATATTCATACATGCACACACACATTCACACACACAGAAACACATATTCGATGTGTGTGTTGGACAACAGATGATGCGAGTAAAGTGCACTCTTTGGAACCTTTCCTCACAACCATGTTCCCCGCTTGTGCCACAACCATGCTCCCACCTAACACCACTCCCATCTTCCCTCCTCACACCACACCCATACTCAGGTACCTTCCCTACTTCACTATCATTTACCCTTTATATTACAATGGTACTGTAGGTAAAATAACAACCGTACGATTTGGAATACTTGATACTGTACAGTACATAACTTACTATTCCCTTTCGCGATGTGCTTTCTCTTCGTTTCAACAGCCGGTATGTTCGTGAGTACATGTATAGGTCCGCCGCTGAAGTGGTCAAACGGGTTATACTGCAGATTGGATACCCCCCCAACGCAAATAAGAAATGTCTTACGTATATATGAATACAAAACGAGTCATCGCAAGACCGACCGTGACAAATTATATGACTGTCCAGATCTCCCTAGCAGAACTACCAATTTTCGACGATTTGAAGCGACATGAACTGTACGTTTCAAGCTATACGAAAATCTAGGGGAATGAGTTCAAATACGCCGTTAAGGCCTAAGGCGCAAATGATACGTCCTAAAATTCAATTTATAGCTCTGGTGTATGGTGTAATTATCGCAACAACATCCGGTTACGTCATAGGGATAGAGGGTTGATTAAAAAAGATTCATAACGTGCTATGACGTAATATTGGTTATATCGTATTTAATTAGTTTGCGAGTAGAATACGCAGAACTATTTGAAAAGAATAAGAGCTATGAGTATAACTAGTGTAGACCTGTAGAATACGCATATATTATATAACAATCACAGCAATTCAGGCGTCTGATTGCGTACCATTACTAATCACGCGTTATAAGGGACCTACGTGAAGTTAACGGAACGAAAGATTGCGGATACCTACGAGCTTACACGACCCCCGCACGCACATAAAAAATGTGTACGTATGATTGCGGTTTTATTAAAAGCTAGCTGTTATTAATAATTTAAAAATCAACGCTATCACGCGGATCACGTGTAAGACTTTTTCAAATTTATGTGATGAGCGGCAAACGAAGAGCACTTCGAATATCAGAAAGAAGGGACGAACGATGTAATCGGCAAAGATGATTCCACAATTACAAGATGGTATGTGCAGAGCGAATGCTCGTTCAGTTTCAAAACACAAGCGTAAAATGTGGCGCAGTATATTTTAAACACACCCCTGTACAATTCATGTACACTACTCTACACACCACTGTAGAGCAGTACACATGGTCCTACTGTACATACCACTGTACACATAGTCCTACTGTACACACAATGGTGTGTACAGTAAGGCCATCTGTACAGGGGTGTGTACAGTAGGGCCATGTGCACAGGGGTGTGTATAGTAGGGCCATGTGAATAGGAATATGTACAGTAGGGCCATGTGTACAGTGATGTGTACAGTAGGGCCATGTGCACAGGGGTGTGTACAGTAGGGCCATCTGTACTGGGGTGTGTACAGTAGGGCCATGTGTGTACAGTAGGGCCATGTGTACAGTGGGGCCATGTGTACAATGGTGTGTACAGTAGGGCCATCTGTACAGGGGTGTGTACAGTAGGGCCATGTGTGTACAGTAGGGCCATGTGTACAGTAGGGCCATGTGTACAATGGTGTTTACAGTACGGCCATCTGTACAGGGGTGTGTACAGTAGGACTATATGTACAGTAGGGCCATCTGTACAGGGGTGTGTACAGTAGGACTATATGTACAGTGGTGTGTACAGTAGGACCATCTGTACAGTGGGGTGTACAGTAGGGCCATGTGTTTACAGTGGGGCCATGTGTACAGTGGAGTGTACAGTAGGGCCATCTGTACAGGGGTGTGTATAGTAGGGGCCATGTGTACAGTGGGGTGTACAGTAGGGCCATGTGTACAGTGGTGTTTACAGTGGGGCCATGTGTACAGTGGTTTTTACAGTGGGGCCATGTGTACAGTGGAGTGTACAGTAGGGCCATGTGTGTGTACAGTAGGGCCATCTGTACAGGGATGTGTACAGTAGGGCCATCTGTACAGGGGTGTGTACAGTAGGGCCATCTGTACAGGGGTGTGTACAGTAGGGCCATGTGTGTACAGTAGGGCCATGTGTACAGTGGGGTGTACAGTAGGGCCATCTGTACAGGGGTGTGTACAGTAGGGCCATGTGTGTACAGTAGGGCCATGTGTACAGAGGGGTGTACAGTAGGGCCATCTGTACAGGGGTGTGTACAGTAGGGCCATGTGTATAGTGGGGTGTACAGTAGGGCCATCTGTACAGGGGTGTGTACAGTAGGGCCATCTGTACAGGGGTGTGTACAGTAGGGCCATCTACAGGGGTGTGTACAGTAGGACCATCTGTACAGGGGTGTGTACAGTAGGGCCATGTGTGTACAGTAGGGCCATCTGTACAGGGGTGTGTACAGTAGGGCCATCTGTACAGGGGTGTGTACAGTAGGGCCATCTGTACAGGGGTGTGTACAGTAGGGCCATGTGCACAGGGGTGTGTACAGTAGGGCCATCTGTACAGGGGTGTGTACAGTAGGGCCATGTGTGTACAGTAGGGCCATGTGTACAGTAGGGCCATGTGTACAATGGTGTGTACAGTAGGGCCATCTGTACAGGGGTGTGTACAGTAGGGCCATGTGTACAGTAGGGCCATGTGTACAATGGGGTGTACAGTAGGGCCATCTGTATAGGGGTGTGTACAGTAGGGCCATGTGTGTACAGTAGGACTATATGTACAGTGGTGTGTACAGTAGGGCCATGTGTACAATGGTGTGTACAATAGGGCCATCTGTACAGTGGGGTGTACAGTAGGGCCATGTGTTTACAGTGGGGCTATGTGTACAGTGGAGTGTACAGTAGGGCCATCTGTACAGGGGTGTTTACAGTAGGGCCATGTGTACAGTGGGGTGTACAGTAGGGCCATGTGTACAGTGGTGTTTACAGTGGGGCCATGTGTACAGTGGTGTTTACAGTGGGGCCATGTGTACAGTGGTTTTTACAGTGGGGCCATGTGTACAGTGGTGTGGCCATGTGTACAGTGGTTTTTACAGTGGGGCCATGTGTACAGTGGAGTGTACAGTAGGGCCATCTGTACAGGGGTGTGTACAGTAGGGCCATCTGTACAGGGGTGTGTACAGTAGGGCCATCTGTACAGGGGTGTGTACAGTAGGGCCATGTGTGTACAGTAGGGCCATGTGTACAGTGGGGTGTACAGTAGGGCCATCTGTACAGGGGTGTGTACAGTAAGGCCATGTGTGTAGTGTACAGTGGGGTGTACAGTAGGGCCATCTGTACAGGGGTGTGTACAGTAGGGCCATCTGTACAGGGGTGTGTACAGTAGGGCCATGTGTACAGTGGGGTGTACAGTAGGGCCATCTGTACAGGGGTGTGTACAGTAGGGCCATCTGTACAGGGGTGTGTACAGTAGGCCAATCTGTACAGGGGTGTGTACAGTAGGGCCATCTGTACAGGGGTGTGTACAGTAGGGCCATCTTTACAGGGGTGTGTACAATCTGTACAGGGGTATATACAGTAGGGCCATGTGTGTACAGTAGAGCCATCTGTACAGGTGTGTGTACAGTAGGGCCATCTGTACAGGGGTGTGTACAGTAGGGCCATCTGTACAGGGGTGTGTACAGTAGGGCCATCTGTACAGGGGTGTGTACAGTAGGACCATCTGTACAGGGGTGTGTACAGTAGGACCATCTGTACAGGGGTGTGTACAGTAGGGCCATGTGTGTACAGTAGGGCCATCTGTACAGGGGTGTGTAAAGTAGGGCCATCAGTACAGGGGTGTGTACAGTAGGGCCATCTGTACAGGGGTGTGTACAGTAGGGCCATCTGTACAGGGGTGTGCACAGTAGGACCATGTGTACAGTGGTGTGTACAGTAGGGCCATGTGTGTACAGTAGGGCCATCTGTACAGGGGTGTGTACAGTAGGGCCATCTGTACAGGGGTGTGTACAGTAGGGCCATCTGTACAGGGGTGTGTACAGTAGGGCCATCTGTACAGGGGTGTGTACAGTAGGGCCATCTGTACAGGGGTGTGTACAGTAGGACCATGTGTACAGTGGTGTGTACAGTAGGGCCATGTGTGTACAGTAGGGCCATCTGTACAGGGGTGTGTACAGTAGGGCCATCTGTACAGGGGTGTGTACAGTAGGACCATCTGTACAGGGGTGTGTACAGTAGGGCCATGTGTGTATAGTAGGGCCATCTGTACAGGGGTGTGTACAGTCGGGCCATCTGTACAGGGGTGTGTACAGTAGGGCCATCTGTACAGGGGTGTGTACAGTAGGGCTATGTGCACAGGGGTGTGTATAGTAGGGCCATGTGTACAGAAATATGTACAGTAGGGCCATGTGTACAGTGGTGTGTACAGTAGGACCGTGTGTACAGTGGTGTGTATACTAGGACCATGTGTATGGACTTTGTCCGATGTTAAATATAGATGGACTATGTCAATATGGTATCTTTGAATAAGCCGTGAGATGATAAGAGAGGGATCCTGCATAAGTGTACTTCGAAAAGGAACTTGAGAGAAGCCTTCACTACTTGGGACCCGGCATGTATGTGAAAGGAATCATTGTGAGGTACTTGGGTCTGTTTATGTTGTGCTCATTCTGAGATAGAATGGTTTTTGTGGTACATGTAGGAGAATCAGAGAGACCTCAACCTTGATGGATGTTGTCACATCAGGTGAGCCAAGGTATAGCTTTACGCTGTGTACTACTTGACACCATGTTTGCACACACACACACACATGCACACACACACACACACACACACACACACATCCCTACCTACAGATCCATGCTCGTCAGCAGCAAATTCTGGCTGTTTTATGCCTTGAAAGAAACATTTCTGATGCTTTATCTTGTACATGTACATGTAACATGTTGTTAACTCCTCGCGTGTGATTCACTCGTTTTTACGCGCTGCACAACACTCGTATATATAACGGGGGCGGGGCACGTCAACAAGTCCTGCGTACATCGGGCCGGGCCCACAACTATGGTTGCGAATACACGTATAATCAATGTACGTGTCTAGTTACTGCTTATTTTCATCGATCGACCCGTCACGAGTGTCCGTCTGTCTTGCGCTTGAGTGAAGTAAGTTAAAGCAAGTACATGCATGTAAAAACTATTGGCATTGCCTATAAGGTATTCTATAATGAATACTTGATGGGTCTGTATTAAATACTGCTATAGCCCGAATCAAAGTTGATCAGTTGTTAATATTGAGATTCATGTACATGCATATATTATTATTATTATTATTATATATATGATTGTATAGCTGTATATCTGATCTGATTTTGCGAGCTATACAATAATGCATGTACTGATCATGATAACAATAACAATTTTATTTTGCGTCTACATACACGGCATATCGATGCATTTGGCTATCGAAGTTTTGCATATATGACAGTACATTTTGTAATAGTAAATGATGTATTAATGATATACAGTATGTATGCATGTAGGTATGGATATGTATGTACTCATGCATCATACACACAATTCAAGCAGTAAATCAAACGCCATGATTTGGTACCATAAATTACTTCCAATGTACTTAATACAATAACACAGATAAAGACGCGAGCATTATACATGTATAAGTGCGTATCACTATAGCTAGTGACTGACATAGAAGTCAAATTGATGTGGTGGGAGTGACAGTGCTGTGTGGGATGTGGTGGGAGTGGCAGTGCTGTGTGGGACGTGGTGGGCGTGGCACTGCTGTGGTGGGAGTGGCAATGCTGTGTGGGAAGTGGTGGGAGTGACACTGATTAATCATATTAAAATTTTTTTTACCAAATCACGTGACCATACACGTTTTGGCGGTTTTTGTTAAAAAGGGGTGGATGTAGCGCGAATGCAATGAAGCTGTACTAGGAGCAATAAGGTTAGCAATGTGGTAGAGATTGCTTGTTCCTTATTCTGCTTCGATGCGTTCATTTCATGTGCGGTAACGTTTCTCAGTAAGGCTCCATTGTTCAGAACTTCTAGGTAAGGAGAAGTGTATACGATTTGGTTGGTAATCACTGCAATTCGTACATACAGTTGCTAAATCATCGTCGGATGTAACCCTGGTACCACATTGTAAGTTGGTGCGATTTGTGTTCTCATGTATGTGTTCTATCCGAGATAATACGTCTTCCGCCAATATATTCGTCTAAACCACCTAGCTGTTTCCGTACTGCGGTTTAAAACAATGGCAATACCATGAGCGTATCAAGTTTATCTGGTAAGTCATTTGTGTAGCAGCTAACCTTAAATTGGCAGTGCTTGGTGTTCTGCAGACGTTGGAGGACACAATACGGATGTAATAGGTTCGATTCAAGGAATCGTATTTATACGTTCTTACTATGTGTTCTTGTTACAGGGAGAGCAGTGCATACAAATGTGGTACGCGATCATTGTTGGATGCCTGGTTATGTTCTTACTCTTATCCTTGTCCTAGGTCACTTGTTTGTAGTCACGCAAGCTAAAAGACGAGAGGCTTGGCTTTGTGTGTTATTAATGTTATACATTTGTATACAAATATAAAAATCAATAAACATTTTGTCAACTAATACTGAAGACTGGGGCGGAGCTATGTTGTAGAGTTAGATAAAATTTATAATCGTAAATTAACGACATTTGTATAGCAACTGCTGTGGGGACGAGTAAAATTTCACGATGAAATACGTAACCTCGCGGTATTGTTCACGTACTTGCGCGGATGAATTTCACGGCCCGCAATACTTTTCGTGAGTAATCGGTCCGAACGCGGGTAGGTGAGCCTGAATCCAACGTAAGCCGTCACGTCAGGGTTACAAATGAATTTACGTGATGTTACGGGCCCGCAGCAGGGCAGTCGAATTGCTGTGAATAGTGGCGTATTTCTGGAGAATACGCATCAGTATTGGAAAAGGATACGACGATTGGTATAACTTGTGTATTTCAGCAGAATACGCATACATATACAATATCGTATAACAATAGTGGCGTATTTCTGGAGAATACGCAGGAGTATTGGAAAAGAATACGAGCAATGAGTAAAACTTGTGTATTCTAGCAGAATACTAACAAATATACAATATCGTATAACACAGATTTTGCACAGTGCGTGTTGTGGATGAGATTGAGATTGTCATTCGCCTTATGTAGTACAAAACCACACTGGAGAATGTCTTCGATGCAAATGGTTGGTGAGTTAAAGGCACGAACGACTCGGTGCCTATTACAGGTCGGACAACTCGAGAAGTTCCCCAAATGCGTGCTACTCAAGTATCTCCCGAACCATTCACAGCCAAACAGTTCCGTAAACACTTCATGGTAAAGGGGAAGGAACTACTATAACAACTCAAAAATATTCAGTTGAAGCCTCGTACTAAAGAGGCTACGATGATTTGAAGTTTATAAATAATTCTAATTGATTATTCAAACCTCTGCGTAGTAACCGATGGATCACGGCTGTTACAATTGGACAAAAAGGGTCATAATTAGAGCACAGGAAAATGATTTACGGTTCAACAACCGCATTCCCTTTACAAGCTCATTAAAGTTTCAACTTGAGGTTTCCGCAGCCAATCGATCTAATGCGAATAAAATTGCAACAAACGGTAACTAGAACTTGTCCTCTTATTAGATTTAGCCTCACGCATCCATTAGCCTCGAGTGGCGCTCTGCATTTCGTTCCGCGCATAAGATGCTTCTTTTTAGGCGGGAAAAGTAGCATTAAATCACGACTGTAGCTTTTTTTCCGCCCTTATAAGTGCTGTCGGTAAAAAAACAGCTTATAGTGGTATCTTTGCCAGATAAGAATATATTTTCAGCCCGTGGTGCCGCGTCTCCTACGCCCTGCTATAATTATTATAACACACATACCCAAATTATGAATAACGCGCACCACAAGAATGGAAGTGCAGCACTAGATGATCTGTGCCGAGTGTGCGGGGGCAAATTGCTTAGAGGGATCAAAGCAAAAGGGACAGCAATAGAACCAGTGCCACCATACAGCTGTATCTCCTATGCTGACAAGTTTCTTGTGGCTTTTAACGCTTGTTGATACACCTGAGATCCACCCCCAAATGTTTTGCACCTTTTGCTAAACTAAATCTCACGTGTTTTTGTGGCAAAAGAGCTGAAGAATCACTTCAAGTGCTATGTTCAGCTACACATGCACTTGTAAGGTATGCAAATGGTTTCTTTTAAGTATCCCTCACTCTATGCAACTACTACTACAGCAACAGATGGCACAGCTCACCACAGACCATCATAAAACTGAAATGATCACCCCACGAGCCTGGATGAGTGCACATAGGGCATTGGATGGGTGTGTGTGCATGGGGGGCATTAGATGGGTGTGTGTGCATGGGGGGCATTGGATGGGTGTGTGTGCATGGGGGGCATTGGATGGGTGTGTGTGCATGGGGGCATCGGATGGGTGTACATGGTGGCATTGGATGGGTGTGCATGGAGACATTGAATGGGTGTATATGGGGGACATTGGATGGGTGTACATTGGGGGCATTGGATGGGTGCACATGGGGGCATTGGATGGGTGCACATGGGGGCATTGGATGGGTGTACATGGGGGGGCATTGGATGGGTGTACATGGAGGGCATTGGATGGTGTACATGGGTGACATTGGATGGGTGTACATGGGGGGCATTGGATGGGTGTGCATGGGGACATTGGGTGTACATGGGGGGCATTGGATGGGTGTACATGGGGGGCATTGGAAGGGTGTACATGGGGGGCATTGGAAGGGTGTACATGGGGGGCATTGGATGGGTGTACATGGGGGACATTGGATGGGTGTACATGGGGGCATTGGATGGGTGTACATGGGGGCATTGGATGGGTGTACATGGGGACATTGGATGGGTGTGCATGGAGGCATTGGATGGGTGTACATGAGTCCACGTGCATTGCACGATCGCCTTGATTACTTGTTAACTTTACTTCGTTAATCGCTAGTTGTAAAGTCAAAGCCAGCCGTAACGAGATTGTTTCCACTTTAATTTCCAGCAAGCAAAAGTGGTACTGGGTCTTTGGGGCGGAGAATAGGCGGAGCCAGATATAAATTGCATATTCATGTACTCGGAAGAACGGGAAGCGCGTTAGGATACATTGGTGGCGCGAATCGAGCGGGAAATATGCACTAACTTTGCACTGCCATATTACCGTAACGGATAATATACAAATCAACGATCTGAACAAATCAATAGCTACAGGACTTCACTATGTATGTTCCGAATTTGACGCGTTTTCAACACTCGCACCTCGAGAAATGTGGATCTCTAGCCCGCGAGGTTAACGAATGCTGTACCCGCTGCACGGAAAATACGTAGATTACAAAAATCGATTTCCACAGAGAGAAATGGTGTGGGAACAAGTGTACGAAATTTGAAAGGAAAAGGTTGTACCGTTGCGAAGATGTGCTGTTAAGTGTAACGTATAATTTTTATAGTGATGAAATTATAACCCCACAAGCCCGATTTTGCTGGACACTGTTCCATATATATATATATATGGCTACGTAAAATTAATAATTTGACTTGTAAGAATGAGAATAGATCCTTTAGCCCAGTACTAGATCTATATCGTTTGGACTTACATGTACCCTATATACAATAAAATAATACTGTTATTTATTATTAACACCGCGTCCGCGAGTAAAGTGGGTAAATTTAAGCCATTTTTGGGGGAAGTAAAAAATCTAAAAGGTCCGCTGATGGGTATTTTTGTTTTCAAATACAGTAATGTGAAAGTACGACTCTTGAGACAACATTGGATGCATTTTGTGAGAGATCATTCGGCTCGCTGGATGCTACAAATGCGGCGATATAAAAGGGGTCCATTCCTTAATTCATCATCATAGAAAAACGGAAATAATCACATTGTATAAGCCAAGTTGAACTTTTACACATTTCAATCGATTTTCAGTCGTAAGCGATGTATTTTTTTAACTGTGTGCATGTGTTCTATCGTGTCTAAATAACTAAATACATTTACGCGTGCGTTTAAACTTGGATGCTTTTCACGATGTTTTGCGAGTCTGCATGCACATGTAATTTTAATTATTAGGGAAACCAAGAGCTGCATTGATATAGATGGCTCATGTATGCTTATGAATTTACAGTCAAGAAGGGAAGGGGTGCAAAATGATAAAATGATAAGTGTAGTACCGCAATATGCCTATTTAAAGTGTGTGCATCAAAACTGCGATAGTTGCAGCTCAAATTATAATGCAAACGTAGTGTAAAAGGTTACTCTACTTATTTTACAACCAGTACCTGTGATTTTATTGCTAGCGGAGCTTTTAGGTTTTTAGTTTCCCCTAAATTTGTACCCACTTAACTCGCGGACGCGGTGTTAAACGTACATGTACAGCCATACTTTAAAAAAAAAAAAAAAAAAAAGTAGGCGGCCCACGCTGAGGCGTGACGTGACTCAGCCCTATTGATGACATCGACATGTCAGGAATCGAAGACGTATTTTTTGTAGCAATTTGATTGCCATGTAACGCAGTGTACATTGCTAGTAACCGAGTGAATAATAACTTGTTTGCATGAGCGGTACAGTACTGTTAGTGTAATAGGACCTTTCACTTACACGGCCGTTTCGATACGATGATCGTTCGTATATGTATTCATCCAACTGCAGCAGGTCATGATTAGGTGGATGGGAATGTCATATTGACGTAATTGGCATCCCGATCGAGGTCCCGATGTGGTGATTAAGAAAGACTAGACTCTAGAGCCAGACTTAAAGAGGCTACTGATACAACCTGCATGCATTTCCCAATCCGTTTTTGGTTTTGCCTTCCTAGCCCAATCCATACTAGGCCTCCTCCATTTGAAGCCTTTTGACTTATTGTGCTGTGATGGTGTTATAGTTGTAGTGTGCACTGCAAACGTAGCAGCAAACAATTATTACCACTGCTGCAGTTAGGCCCCACCTCCCAGGGGATGAGGGTGAAGAAAGTTAGTGGCCTCACACATAACTACAGCCATACCTGCCCAGCTGTGCCTTCAATGTCATCAAAGTCATTTCCCTTTCAACCACCACCATTCTTCCTGACTGGGATGAGGGTGAAGTTAAGCATACATTATATTTCAGCCAGGACTTCATTCTTGTGGCAGTGGCAAGCAAAACGACAGACCACTTTATAGAGCAACATCACAAATATCAGCACTACTAGGTATCAACATTTTGGGGGAGGGGTGAGGCCATAGATATGATATCCACTGCTGTAGCTTGTACTGCAGCAACATAGCAACATAATAACATAATAAAATATAGCCTGTGTGTGTGTGGCTTATATAACTCCCTACCACATAGCCTTATCATTAGCTAATATGATGATGATGAGGTCCACGTGCTGGAACCCTCACTGCAGCTTGTACATGTACCACGTAAAGGAGTACAACATCTGCAAATGACATACATGTACTTAGCGATGTTGATTAGGAGCTTGTACAAATAAGTCAGTAAATCACAGGGTACTGAAGATAATTCCATCTTAATGTGCTTGCTGGTGCCAAATTATGTGGAATCAAAGTCTGGAATTTTAGTTCACCCTTAGGTTCCTGTAAATGTTGTTATATCAACCTGTCAAGAATCCACTGACACAGAGGCAATACATGTACTGTCAAAGAATGAAGGAGTTTGAGCATGGTGTACCTACACCACTGGTCTTATCAACAACAGTAGGAATGGCATGCTATGGTTATCAAGAATAGCACTATTCTCTTTTGTTGTTAGCTGGCTAAGAACTCAAATATCATTCTGTATGCTGCCCTTTGTGGTAGCAGACCATCCTATTGATGAGCTTGACATCATCCTCATAGCTGTTAACTGTAAGTGTCCTGTAGCAATATGAATGTGTATGGTTTGTGCATATATTGTGTCATGTTCATTAGTACTTTTAAAAAACCTTTTGTTCAACAGCTATAGTAGTTCAAGCAAGCGAGACTGGAGATGTGGAAACTGTTCAGTGGCTCCTGTCACAAGGTGTTAAAGTGAATAAACATAAAATGAGACATATAAATGTAGTATAGAGGTCTGGTTGTTTGAACTTTATTATATTCTAACACTTCTAAACAGATTAATATCCATGTACATACATGTACATGCATGTAGTTTGATTGTCAATTTCAAATAGAAACCTACTCTAGAAGCAGATTTCATATCCAATATTACCTTTCACAATGGCAGTACCGTACACAGGTGATTATGGTAGGACAGCAGACAGAACAGGCAGTGGTAGGAGCTGTTCACTATAACCTGGTGATCGTAATTGTAACACATAAATGAGACCCCATTCCTGCCCGCAATAGCATGTACATATAGCAGAGGTTATTTAGCACTAATGCCTTGTTCAATTTCCTTCTCTTTCTTTGTAATGAATACATGTACATATACATGTAGGTAGGTAAACCTATGATGTAGCATTACTTAGCAATCATGAGGGGTAGAGGTAATCCTATATGTAGCTCTTGAAACTTCCAACATCCAAAATGGTGCTTTCTCATGTGTTCATAAAAGCCTACATGTAGGTAAGAATATTATCTGTTTACTTGAACTATAGGTGCAAATGTAGTGGTGATACGTGTGTAGTTGGGTTATTAAAATCTCTCCCAGCTGATTATCTTTCCTTCAATGCACTTTTCACAAAATGACATCCTAAATATTTACTTCTTTCACCAGATCTTGTCATAACCATGTGATTGGCTAAAACAGTGTGTAGTTAGAAACTCTGTTCAATCGGACAATTCATCGAGCGCTAGCGCTTGATAATACATTGACCTGACGCCTGGCGCCCTTCGGTGCCCGTGGCGCCCCATGTCATAAAGCGGCAGGTGGGTTGGTGCCCCCTCTGGCCGCCACTGAAAAGGAGACCTAAATTTAGATGTAATGTGTATTTGACACCGTGAGCCTTATCAAGAGTATCTATGTTGTATTTTATGCAATTGTGGCATCATTATCTTGAATACTTGTACAGCAGTTGCATGGAGAAGTCAAGCAGTCACAGTTATTTATATCGCGGTCCATTCACATTGCGTACATTGTTAGTCACCGGCGATGCAATGTTTGAAACGCTGTAACTTTTGAATTACTAATCTGTTTTCATTGGCAAAAGCATATTTTTGATGCATCCATGTTGCTCTGTTAGGGAATACATAAAAGTTCAAGTTATATCAATTTAGTACCTAACTGAAACACGTACAAGTTATGCACGCGAGTATTTTACCACATTGTCAATACACAAATGAGACGTATACGTATGTATAAACAAAACCCAAAACTGCGTTTGAAGTAATAACGAATATGAACGTAGCGTAATGTAATTAATTATGTACGTATCGTACTACGATCAAAGTTTAACCAACTTGCATACTATAATAAATATTTAACGGTATATGTACAATAATAATATTTTCTCATTTTAAATCAAAGACAATCAACACGGTTGAAGGGATTCCAATGTTGAAATAACATCAATAAGTTTGACATCAGTGCAGCAAGTGGTTACATGATGACCCAGATCACGCAAGTTACCTTGTAGTTTCGGAGAACCTTCTTTCATATCGGAGAGTTTAGTCAGAATCAATCTACCAATAGCCCAAATATCTACTTCAAAACGATGAGGCTTATATGTGTTTACAGGGTGCTCACTATTATTCAAATGAATAAGACCTGGACAAAAATCATTCTCGGAAAGAATGTATGCATCATCAAAGTCAATCAAAACGTAGTTTTTGTTATGAAGTATAACATTATCCCACCGTAAATCATTGTGAACTATTCCAACAGAATGCATCAATTTCACAGCCTTAGATATTGAAAGAATTGCTTGAATTAACTGATCCAAAGTTTCAAAGACACATTTCTGACCCCATGGAGAAAAGTATACTTTGATGACAGACGTGTCATCATCACTGCGATGAAACGAAGATCCCTCACTTTCATGAACAAATGATGGACAGTTTAAAGTCTTAAGAGTATTGAATATTTTTTGCTGTAAATATAGGAATGCAGTTGCTTTAGAATCATTAATAAATGTCCAACACTTATGAAAAACAGCTGCCCCATTGATAGCACATATCCTTTTCTGAATAGATAGGCATCCTGGAAATAAGCCAATAGTTTTCGTGTCATGATATGGTACTCGATTTTTGGCAGTAGATCTAGAGACTTCGTTTAAAGCTTTGAAAACGGGTAAGAGCTTCATATAGGTTAACCAAAGCTCAGGGATTTGATTTCGATTCATAATGTCAAACTGCCCCAAAGGAACAAATTCTTTTTTCTTATGTTCCAACACACCTAATACGAAATCCAAATGCGATGGTGCTCCCAGAGCTGCGTAAGCAAATATGTATGGAATATCTCCCCAAAAGTCCTCCCATATATCCCAAGGAGTTTTGGACTCATTTTCTAACACAGGGTCATGACCCATCTTTCCTTTTTGATAATTGCTGAGCAACTTATCTTCACCAACAAACAGAGGAGGGCCACTAGGAGCTATAAAGAAGTCAGGACGACATGAACCAGATGACGTTGAACACACATTACGATAGATACTGCATCCATATAATAAAATAACTGGTAGGGTATAAATATCAACATTAGTAATCATTGAATTCTCCGACTGCAAAGCCCATATATTTCTGAAGTGCGTGATTATGGAAATCAACATCTGTTCCAAAGCATCACAATTATGGAGATTGTCATCAATATTTGAGCATTGGCAAACCGTAGATTCCCAAATTGAGGATTTAATGAAGAGTTCAAAAGTATCACTTCTGATATTAAATTTACTGGGTTGTGCTGTTTTCAAAAATAGCTTTAACTCTTCAGATGATTTTGGCAATTGGGATGAAATGCTCTCGAAATATTTACTAGTATAGTCATCTACACTACAACCGTCGGTCATGAATTTTCTCCTTTTTGTTGCTGCAAAGTGAAAGAAATTGATGAATAAACAGACTACTTTTGATACATACATGCACTGTTAGAAAACAGACTTCAGGGATGAAGTAATAGAAATTAATCCAACTGTAATAGTAATACTCATTTAGTTACTGCAATTAGAAAGATGAATACATTAGGTAGGTAATACTATAACACTGCAGCGTTACCTACGTACATAAGTAATGTGTACGTACAAGTGTGCACACTTTATTTCCACCCTCATATTTGTATCAGCTGTTGGATTCTTGTAGCACATTTTAAAGATTGGTGTTTGCACAATATTGGAAACTACAGAACATAAGAAACTGTACTTGTAACCTCACAGTTTTTCAGCCAAAAAAAGAAAGATAAAAATCGTGTGCTCGTGATGTTTAAAAATA
The DNA here is from genome assembly GCA_949361645.1 of Spongilla lacustris. NCBI lineage: Eukaryota > Metazoa > Porifera > Demospongiae > Spongillida > Spongillidae > Spongilla > Spongilla lacustris. The sequence continues at coordinate 94,373 of OX442416.1, read as the reverse complement.
AATATGGATCTGTAGTTCAACTGGACAGTCAAGAATCCGCCCTGTGTCCACACAAGGAGACTTGTTAATGAACTATCGCTTGGATACCAAATGGTGTGTTAAAAATATCAATTATTTGAGCTATAGGACATGGCAGAGCAGTAGGTAGTGGAGTTCACAAGCTGTAGGACATCATATCTGGAGAAACATACTTGAATGTGTAATGACCAGCTTTTTGTACATAAGGATTTGTTTTAGTATTCATTACAATGAAATATTCAAAAGAGTGAAATTCTACTTTTACAGTTTGCGTTCTCATAATTTCTACACAATGATAATAACATGTCAACTTATGCACATTGCATCAGAAAGTAACGGCCTGTCAGTTTAAATAAGTCCAATATAGCAAAGCACAGGTGCCGCCATTTTGTTGCTGATTGACAAAACGACTGAATAAAGCGGAGTAACTAAGGGTTTTTAATTTACAATCGCTGCTGGGTATATATCTTTATCAGGACCCACGGTAGTTGGTCCTATGTAGGATTGGCTTCGTGGGCGTGGTTTTCGATCGAGCGTTTTAAAACGGTAACGAAGCGTTGCCTTTACTCGCCAGCTCGCATATAATCCATCACAAACATGACAGATATGCGCATATAATGTGAGCTTCGCTAAACAGAGCTGTTTACTTGGAGTGACAAGTCGGTACCAAAATTCCGCCATTTAATTTTTGTTCACCTCCTCCGTCTTCCGTTCATCACGTATAACTCGCAACAGGAACGTCGTAATAAGACGAGATTAGCTTCAAAAAGTAGCATTTTAACTCCAAACGTATCTTTTCATGCAGATAAGATGCAAAATTGTAACCTGGTGATAATATGCCGTGAAATAACTCGAGCAGGTGCAATTCATGATTGATAAAAATTCTCGGTTGCCTAGCAGTATGCAATATGACGCCATACACGCGTCTTAATTTACTGTTGCCAGGCTACACACGTAATCTTGATGTTGACGTGGTCTGTCAATTATTTGTGATGAAGAACAGAAAATTGTTTCAATCATGTATTATCTATGACTAAACGAACATTACAGATTCAATTGATAGTTAAATCTGCTTTTAATTGAAAGGAAAGCGGGAACGAACAGCTGCAGGTGTACACGTAATGGCGTCTCTATCGTCACCAGCAGCTTCGAATTAGCACCCGCCTTTTCTACTGAAACATGGGAGAGCGAAGCCTTTTAAAACATCTGGACGTTAGATGTAACAACAAGGGATAGAACTGTGGTGTTTTTATCGACTGTTTCGTAGTATGCGCAATATACGGCTTCGAATCCCTGGCCGCTTCGCTCGACCTAAATCGGGTCTTGTTAGCTGCCGATTTTTTTCAAGCTAGTACACCATATATCATAACAAACATCATAAACCACTCTTCTATCATAGATAGTATCTGTCTAAGGAGGCTAACCGCGAGATCCTTCGAGAACAGCGACTACTAAGCAACGGCCGTACGGGTAGCCATAATTAAAACATTACTGGCAAATAATCAATTAACTACGTTATCCGTGTTGACTGTCAAAGAGTTAAGTGAGGTTAATGGGCCAAATGGGCGGCTGGGCCTGCGCATGCGCATTGCCCCTTGTGGGTGCACGAGATATTGGAGCGGAGTGTGGTGTAGCTGGTGTATTTGTGCATCATCGGGATGGACTTGGCGAGCGGGATCTCTCCTGGTTAGTGGGATGAGGTGGCACGGCGAAGAGGCTATTTGGAACAGCTGGTCAGTAGTGTGGTAGGTTGCCCGTCCCAGCCATGGCCGCGTCTACGGGGCGGTGTGCGGCAAGAACTGGTGAGAGAGGGCCCCAACCTGCAACTGGGCATGGAGGGTTTGGTGTGACATAGGGACGTCGTTACGCTCCTTGATGCGTCCACTCCCAGCCACGATAAGAACTTGTCTCATACGGTACAATTCGCGTTCGCTGTGGATTTAACTGTTCGCAAGCTTCGGTACCGTACATGTATTCAGGATCTGTCGTTTGACATTCATTTGAGTCTACTTAATGCTTAATTCTCGATTCTTATTAGTGCGCACTGGGTTTAGGCCACCGTTTGACGCACGCGATTCCATATTGATCACCTGAACTCATACGTGCATGGTTGGTGATACCCAGGTAGTTTAAGGGGTCATAGAGTGAATGAGAGCATTGGTAGGCACTGTTTCTTATACTCAGATACTCAGGGCTATAATAGTGTACCAGATGAGGGATAACTAGGGCCTTAAGGTTTAGGGGCGTGCTCCTATCCTTAACTTTCCACCTGGCAAATGAATCCAGTGTCAAATTACACCCTGGTGCCATCTGAACACTCTTCATGAAAAAAAGAAAAAAAACGAAAAAAAAAAAAACTCCCAGTTGGTCCTTGGTCCACTTCGTGGATGAGGCACCTCAGGTACCATACTGCACGCAATGTTAAAAATCCTATAGTCCAGCTAGCCTATGCTGTTATGGACTCTCTTCATTTGATTCAGTCCATGGCATTGGAGTTAGGTTAGTGGTCACTACGACCCTCTTCCTGTGTTGTTGACCCATGGGTAGAGAGAGGCACATAACCACCCCAGCCTATTGCATTTATGTGCCTTAAACCAAGGCAGTGTCTTCGTGTTCTGGCTGACAGCCACCTCAACCAATAGCATGACTAGGTTATTGTCCATATCAGTAGGAAGACAGTTGGGATAAACACTGCGGAATATACCAGAGTAAATTTACAGATCAACTCAATTTATAAGTTTGGGACATACTGAAGCATGCGAGTAAGACTTTGTCCATTACAAGAATAAGAAAATCTCAAAATAAATTAAAAGGCTGAAAGGCAGGTTGCGATGTGTGCTATTAAACCTCCTCTTCTTAAAGCTATAGCCCAGCAATAATAGGAGTGTCATCCCCAGCCGGAGGGTGGAGCCGCTCAGCTCCCTTTCAGCTATCTCAGCCCATGATGTTCTCACAATGTCGCAATTAACCCGCAGCATTGACCAAGGTGGGTGGCTCTCAGCCACTTAGGCCCTAGGTTAGTGGCCCTTGGCCACCTCAGCCCACGGCGTTGACTCAGGTTAGTGGCTCTCAGCCAATGGCGTTGACTCAGGTTAGTGGCTCTCAGCCCATGGCGTTGACTCAGGTTAGTGGCTCTCAGCCACCTCAGCCTATGGCGTTGATCCAGGTTAGATGCTCTCAGCCACCTCAGCCCATGGCGTTGACTCAGGTTAGCGGCTTTCAGCCACCTCAGCCCATGGCGTTGACTCAGGTTAGCGGTTCTCAGCCACCTCAGCCCATGGCATTGACCCAGGTTAGTGGCTCTCAGCCACCTCAGCCTATGGGGTTGACTCAGGTTAGTTGCTCTCAGCCACCTCAGCCCATGGCATTGACCCAGGTTAGTGGTTCTCAGCCCATGGCGTTGACCCAGGTTAGTGGCTTTCAGCCACCTCAGCCCATGGCGTTGACCCAGGTTAGCAGCTCTCAACCACCTCAGCCCATGGCGTTGTCCCAGGTTAGTGGCTCTCAGCCCATGGTGTTGACCCAGGTTAGTGGCTCTCAGCCACCTCAACCCATCCCAGGTTAGTGGCTTTCAGCCACCTCAGCCCATGGCGTTGGCCCAGGTTAGTGGCTTTCAGCCACCTCAGCCCATGGCGTTGACCCAGGTTAGTGGCTTTCAGCCACCTCAGCCCATGGCGTTGACCCAGGATAGTGGCTTGCAGCCACCTCATTTACTCTTAAGTCATAGTCCAGCATATATTGTCCTAATGTGGTCTTGCATGGTCCACTACTCAGACCTATTAAGTTTAGAGCACGGTGCGATCCTGTCTCGCTTAGCCTGTGCATGGCCCATGGCTAGCATAAACTACACGGGTGATGGGAGACCAAACAAGTACACGAGGAGTGCGCACACGCAGCATACAAACATATAGGTTTATATGATCTGTTGCAGATAGGCTGGACCGGTTAGAACAAAGGAGTACTTTCAATGCAGTGCAGAGGCTAGCATGGTTCAGTATTACACACATTGCGTAACTATGTACTAGTGTGCATCACAAGCACTCACTACTCGGACCTGTAAAATGCTGTTGGACACCTCAGTTAGCTTGGTTGCCAATAACTGGTCGTGGTTTGTTGTTAATCTTATGTTCAAATTCTAATATCTGTCCACCATTGCTTAGGTATGTTTGAGACAGAGCTTATCGGCCAAATAACTGTCAGTTAATGTTACATTGTGATGGTTAATTTAATGGTCGAAGCTATCTGACCCAATGCTGAGTGGGACTTCTATTCAGGCTGGCGGAAGGGCCATGTACCCATTTGGTGGCCGTCATAGTTATTCAACCGTCGTCCATGGTTCAATAGTAGGTAGCATATATAGGTGAATCTGGTGGTGTCATGGCCTGGTACATCAGTCATCTTCATTTTACCCATTGTGTGTCTTGGATTTGTAATCATCTGTGTACAGGCTTAACAGGTGTGTGGTACTTGTTCATAGTAGGAGTTATTTGTGTGAGTCTCCTTACAAACTCATCCACCCTGTATAGTGGTCTGGTTCAACAGTTTTCCAAGTTGCGATTAATGCCTCCAGGGTCGGAATAGTTGGGCATTGTTGTGGTCCCACACCTACACCAAGAGTTGATGCGGTTCATCTTAAATAGGAGTTAGAATTTGAGAGCTCCATATGTTCTAGAACAATGGGGAATGTCACGTGCCTTGGTGTGGATATACTTGTTTACCTAATCAGGAGTCCCATGGGTGTAGTTGTCAGCCTGTCAAATATGTGTTTTCCTTGTTAACCTCCTGTTTTTCGTTGGGTGCAGGCTTGCTGCTTGCTGTGTGGCTCCCATCAGGTTCAGCCCATGACGTTGATGACAGAGGTTGCAGGTTTACTGTTTTGTGTGATTAAACTGGCGCTGAGGAGGAAGGCAGCGTGGAGGAGAGGCAGGAAGGTTCACCTGGTGTACGTTGTGGATGGCCTGGCTGTGGGTTAGTCCTCCACCTCTATCTTTAGTCCTAATGCCAAACGCTGCTGGAGTAAAATGTGGCGTTTGAGTGCATGTTACTTGCTGCCTCCCTCCGTGCCCTGGAAAAGTGTTAGAGGTCTGCGTTTAAGGAGGTATGGACTCGAGGTGTTTAGCTGGTCTGGTGTGTGTATGGGTGCTGATTGGAGATGGTCCAAGGCCCTAGAACTGAATACTACTCCCATCACAAGTTCAGCTGCTGCGGTTTTTCTCTTCGCTGGGAGCATTGGATTTGGCCTGACGCTTTCTGCTCACCATCGGCCCAGGTGGTTGGGAGTCTTCAGCTCCACTATGTCTGCATGTGGCAGCACTCTTATCTACAGTCCTCTTGAGTGAATCACCTATATCTTGGCCATTGATAGGCAGGTTGAGTCTCACTAGGGGACCATTTACACAACAAGCTCCATGTGCTTACCTTGGCAACAGGATATTCTTCAAGGTGTTCCCATCAGGCTGGTGTAATCTCTTAACCCCCATCAGCATTTGTGCATGTTGCTGCACCACTCCCTGACAGGGTATGGCTAGCTGCTGCGGGGAGGCAAACCAATGGGTGGCCCCTACAAATTCATGCCTTATCAATGCCAACAGGCTTGGGGTCGGGGCTGTCCCAAGAAAGGCCACCCCTCTGGGCACTCCAGGGTCTTACCCTGGCTCCCCCAAGCCATATCCCATGGTGGGCACCTACCAAGTCAGGTTGGGGTGCGGTTTGCGACCCACCACAGGTCCCAGTTCCGGGTTGCTTGACATGGGAGTTGTAGAATCGAGCCCAGCACTTGCCAAACCCTTGCTAGGTGCGTGCAGTCACATGGCGGTGTAGTTAAAGGGGGGTGGTTTTCTAGAGCTGGTCCTATATCCTGCCCGGGCCGCCCCGGCGTAGCCCCATTAACATCCCTATTGACACTTGCTACCTCATAAATGTACATGCATACATGTTTAAATATTTTTGGCGTTCCATTTTAGTAATCGGTATAAGCTTACCAGCCCAGTGGCTAATGTCATTACTGCCAAGCGCATAAAATGCGAAAAACGCATACATGTAGCTTCTGGGGGTCTGGGGGAGCTTACAGCACCGAGTTGGAGGCTCCATCCCTCATTAATATCTCATATAGGACCCCCCCCCCCCCCCCCTCCAAGAATCCTGTATCCGCCCCTGGTTAGAAACTTTGAACAACCTCAACCGACCAGTTGGTATTTTAATTACAGTAGCAAGTGGCATCACGCGAGCCTTACCTTCTGGGCACGAGAAAACAATACGCGGATGAGAGCGAACAACAGTCTGAAAAGAAGGCAGTGATCCATCTCACGTGGTACATATTTACTGCATTATATAACAACAACTCCTCTACTCACCCTAATGGTGAGTACGCGCGCACAGCATGTCATACGCGGCGAGATCAGGGACGTACTTAGGAGTACGCCATGGACCATATCACAGATAATCTATGACCATATCATCTCACTTGCTCTGTGGTAGTCGGGCAGGTTTACTACCGCGTTTGGTCGGGTATTCGGGTGAAAAAGCATATACCAAGATTTGTTGTCCAGGAATTTAACGTATTATGGGTTGTGAATATCGTTTATATGAGCCGCTAATTGGATAATAATGAACCAGTTGCAGTTGGTGCCCAAACGCCGTAGTAGGGCCCGCCCGACTAGCAAAGCGCTGGCTTAGCTTTTGGTCCATTGATTATGCATAATTAATAAATCACCGGTTATTTTAAAATGAACAACCTTAACTGACCGGTTATTCTTTAAACAATCACCTTAACCGAACGGTTTTTTAAATTTTAATAACCTGTTACAACCAGTTTTTTCTAACATGTGTGTTGTTGAGTGTTCTTGCTTACCGTCCTGTTCTGTCAATTAGTTTGGTCGTACACCAAGGTTGAGGTAAACTCACTAAAATTACATGGTCTTAAAAACGGCATGTGCATAAGCATTAATTAAATCAAGTGCTGTTGTGCGTTGATCATTTTGTTCACTAGACTGGTAGGGCGTGTGCGGGAGCTATTTGTTTCAATGGAATTGCTTACAATATATGGCTCGCCAAAAGACACATGTATGATGAGGTACGAATACCGTATTGTCTAATTATAAACCTAGTGTCCAGCCGCAAACAGCCGTGGTGTGTGTGTGTGTGTGTGTGTGTGTGTTAACCGGCTAAATGATTAATCAAATATCACTGCGTAACCGCGGAATTTAATTATTGATATTTTCTATTGATACTGCGTGCTGAACTGCTCCAGAACATTCTTTTAGTATAGTATACAAGGCATCATTTGTATGTATGTATTGCACTTCTCATTGCTATTACCATTTTGACGCTGGCTGGGTGCGACATTGGTGTCAGAAGTGACTACACCCATGGAGGCGGCTATAACAGTTCGCATGAGCGTCCATCCGCCTGCAAAGTTCACGGAAAGAACGGATTGGGGTCTCTGGATTTCCCGTTTCGAGAGGTATGTCAAAGAAGCAAAAGTACCTGACCTGGAACGGGTGAAAGAGCTACTGCCGTTGCTGGAGGACGAACAATTTAGGTTAGTGGTTCAGAACGGATTGTTGGAGTCCACAGACTATGCTGCAGTACAAGACAAAGGCGGGACTCAAAGACAAAGTGTTCCCGTTCAGGAGCAAACGCACCCTCCTGCAACCAACACTAAGCAAGCCGCTCCCGAACAGTCTCACCACCGCGCCAGGAAGGCAAAGAGCGGGAAAAGACGCCACAGACGATCCTCATCATCAGAGAGCAGCGATACTAGCTCAAGCAGCTCCAGCAGTTCCAGGAGTTCCAGCAGCTCATCGTCAGAGTCCAGCAATTCCGACGCACGCGGGAAGAAGCGGAAGTCCAAGCGGCACAAACGAAACAAAAGGCACTCCAAGTCGCGGGACAGCAGTTTCCTCAACGCCCCCTTCACCACTATAGTTCCTACCCCTTCAAGGCGCGAAGTCAGGAGGATTAAGAGGGGTAAGTACGCTCACTTTGAGAAACTGCTCTCTCCCTTAGACGATCTTCCTTCACTCCCCGGCGGGAAGCAGAAGATAAGCAAGTACATGCGTCAGGTCTGCGACCTCAGTAGCTGGCTGGAAGCATGGAATATCTACGTCGCTATTCGGGTCCAGATCGCTCCCAAGACGGCACTGGAGCAGATAAAGTACCAGTCCATCATTTGCCAGCTGTTTTCAGTGCACTCGACTGCAGCTGCCCTTAAATACGACAAGCTCTTCAGGCAGGCTGCAGCCAGAAACAAGCAGCAGACCCTCCACTGGGATGCACTAAAGGAGGATTTGCTGGTCTGGTGAGTCAGCAACCCGCCATTTCGGACCAAGCCACAATCCCACACCAACCCACAGACCGGGACTGCTACTGGAGCATCAATACACCTGGGAGCCACAACTGGCAGCTCCCACCACAGTGAGCATGCCACCCACACCCCATCAGGCGAGGAGATCTGTCGAAGGTTCAACTTTGGAAAGTGCTCCAAGGGGACAGAATGTGCCTTCTCCCATAAGTGCTGGGTCACAGGCTGTGGTGGGGATCACCTTGCCAAGGCCTGCACCCATGCCACTCCAGGGGCTATGTGAGCTCCAGCGAGCTCACACCCCACTACAACGCTCAGCTTTTGAGCGAGAACTGAAGGAACATCCCGACACGGCCTGGGTCTCCTGGCTACTTAATGGCATCGACAACGGTGTGTCCACCAGCTACAATGGTCCTCACTTCCCCTTCATGGCACGCAACCTAACCTCCGCACTACAGCACCCCGAAATTGTTGATGCTGAACTAGAGAAAGAGGTGTACTTGGGACGCATCCTCGGCCCCTTTTCCCAACGCCCCCTCAAGCACCTCCGCACATCTGGGCTCGGAGCTGTCCCAAAGAAAAATGGCAAGTGGAGAGTGATCCTTCACCTGTCAGCACCGGAGGGCCTTAGTATCAATGACTTCATCTCGAAGGAAGATTTTGCCATCCACTACTCCACTATTGACGATGCAGTGGCTCTGCTCAGCAGATTTGACAAAGGAGCCATGATGGCCAAGGTGGACCTGAAATCTGCATTCAGGATGGTCCCAATCCTGGCCTCAGAATGGTAACTCCTTGGTATGTACTGGCGAGGGCAGTACTACATCGACACAAGCCTCCCCTTTGGACTCCGCTCAGCTCCTAGAATCTTCAACAACTTTGCCAACGCTATTCACTGGACCCTGGAGAACAACTATGGAGCAACCTTACTCCACTATCTGGATGACTTCCTCCTAGTTGGTCCCCCAGAACAACCTACCTGCCAGGAGGCTATGGCAACCATGCTCCAGGTCTGCGAGAGAATGGGAGTCCCAGTCGCCACAGAGAAGTGTGAAGGTCCAGCGACCTAAATCACTTTCCTAGGCATTGTTCTGGACTCTTCCCTGCAGCAGCTTAGATTGCAACCAGACAAGCTGCAGGAAATTTCATCCCTGACCAGGTCATGGCTTGGCAAATGCAAACAGTTATATATTGTTTATTTGATACTGGTCTGTGGATGGGCACAACGAAATCTAACATCGTTTGCGTAAGTTGCACAACGGAAACGATGAATTTTGTGCTTAATTTTTCGCAGTTCTAATGTTTGTCTGCAAGCGCTCTAAGCATTTCGAAATAATGATCTGTAAATATGTGCATCCCAGAAGTAGAAGAACTGCAGAAACATGCGAAAAACAATTCTTTTATCATCTGGGTTTTCAATTCTAACATCCAAGTCAATTATTTCATTGCACGTAACCGTTGTCATAGAAACGACATTATATATTAATTACGTGTTATCAATCCAAAGTGTATTGGACATTATTAATCCTGTGGTAATGTCTGTGTATGAATAAGCGCTTCCTTTGGCAGCTATTTACATATTTTAAATGTAGCCAGTCTTAACACACCTGAGTGCTTGTGATCAATTTTCCTTGATTGTGAAACACTTTGTATGTATATGTATTAAGCAATAATGGTTAATGTATTAAATACTTGGTATTTATTTTAGTGATATTGATATATTTAATTAAATCCATGAGCATGGTTCAACATATGTATATGTATTAAGCAATAGTGGTTAATTTCACTAGAAATAAATGATGATGATCACACTGGTGATGAACATGCACAACAATCTCACTGCTTACATATTCGAAAACGCCATAAACAGACAATTAAGCACTTAGGGACATACATATACATGTATGGGCCAGATGATTAAGTTATTTGGTGGGTTGACATACACATACCTTCATCCATCCTCTGTTTCTTAACAGTATTTAGGTAAATGTGTGGGTGGATGGATGGACACATCAATAGAGAGTTTACATGTAGCAGTTACCTTCAGAAACGGACTCAGCAGGCCTTTTCCTTCCTGCATTGCCTGGATAGATAGATAGCATGTTACATAAAAATTGAAGGTAGGGTGGGGTGGGGTGGGGTGTGGTGGGGATGGATGGATGGATGGATGGATGGATGGATGGATGGATGGATGGATGGATGGATGGATGGATGGATGGATGGATGGATAAGGAGGTTGTGGAACAGGGATCCAGTACCAAAAGTGGTTAAAAATTTGAGCAAATCCTACTCAAGACATGTTAGACTGTTTGACACTCAGAAGAAAATGCTGGCCTTAGTGAGGAACAGTAGTGATGAATACATAGAAGGTGAGGTAAGAAAGAGATTGGAAGCTATGGATAAACGTCATCAGGAAATTGATGGTACAATCAGACTTTGTGGTATTACTGTGTAACATAGTTTATGGACTGAAGCACTAATTTTAGACAGTAACATTCAGTTGATCATTTAGTGCTTCTCTATGATATCATAATTGCAACTTGCACACCAAGCTATTACATTTTTAAAAGCACAGGGAAACCCAGTTCCTTTGCGTGAAGTTTGGTCTCCCCCACCGCCTCCTCCCACTTCCCTTTGCTAAATTTAACATACGCTACATGTTTACATGACTTTTGAAAGCATCAAGTATTGGATAAAAAGCAATGAAACAAGTAAAAAAAACATTCTCTAGGTGGTATATAGGATTTGAAGGCAATGGTGGTGTATAATGTAATAGTCCGATATTTAGCACATTTCTACATGCATGTTATTTGTGTGCTAAATAAATATAGGACTATTTTACATTTTCCCTTATTATTATACCCTTGTTCCCTTCCTTTTTACACCACTAACTTTCTCATAGAGAATGCTTTTATTTACTTGTCTATACAAAGTTTGCTAATACTGGGGTACTGTTACGGAAGTCACATGACACTTTACCATTATATGGTTATTAAAAATAAAATGAAAAGAACTTAGAAACACCATATAGGCTAAATGGCTTCGTCATCTAAGGTCTTAGATGATCAGGATAACCTGTTTTTTTTTTTGGCAGATGAGCTTCTCCAGAATACTCTGGAGGAGATGGAGGATGGAGCTCATTCAACCATCGTCTCTTTAGATACGATCAAGATGGAGTCCTGAGCGTACAAAAATTGCCCAAGTTCTAGATGAAAACATAAGTGTTCCTGTGATACGCCACCTCCTCTCCCCTCTCAAAACAATTATTTTATGAATTTGTTTGGCTTTGGCACTGAAGCTAGAACATGCCACTAACGTCCTGGCTTCAGTGCCAAAGCCAAACAAATTCGTAAAAACCCACCACAAAAAGGGAAGGGAACGAGAAGAGAAAAGTAAATAAATGAACGGGGGAAAAAATGTGATGGTGTGTGTGTGGATGGATGCACTTACCAGCAGGATGAATAACTATATTGAATTGTTGATCATTTTTTATGGAATCGTCTTCTTCCAATTGTCTATATAAATTGACCTTCTCTTCCCAAATTTGACAAATGCAGTCATCCATATCAATGCCTGTAAATTTTGATTTAATAGCTGCTATTAGATCCTTCATTCCACCAGTAAATGTCACTTTCTTTGTTGTATCCGGATTGTTATTTATCATTACATACACTTTCACTCCATCAGTAGTTGCCATTTCGAGATGAAACCCTGCAGATACATGTACGTGTAGTATGTTGGAGTTCTTTCACACTTTGCTACAATACATACAATTGTCTATTTGTTAATACTAGGGACAGTCTGAGAATCAACCCGTGAATGCCAGCCTTAAAACACATGTGATACATCATGGAGGTAGCTAGGGTATTTTTCACAAAAATTGGGCTACACATGCACATGTTCGGAATAATTAAATTGTGGTATGGGCATTACACCTAGAGGTCTCCACACACTAACAATACAGATGATCCAACAGATACACACTCAACGCACATACACACTCAAAGCACATACACACTCAAAGCACATACACACTCAAAGCACATACACACTCAAAGCATATACACACTAAACACAGGCACACTCACTAATACTCAGTAAAATGAATTTTATCAACATATTTGAGTGTAAAGAAGGGTTGACCATGAGTGCAGAGAAGGGTGACCATGAGTGCAGAGAAGGGTGACCATGTGTGCAGAGAAGGGTGACCATGAGTGCAGAGAAGGGTGACCATGAGTGCAGAGAAGGGTGACCATGAGTGCAGAGAAGGGTGACCATGTGTGCAGAGAAGGGTGACCATGTGTGCAGAGAAGGGTGACCATGAGTGCAGAGAAGGGTGACCATGTGTGCAGAGAAGGGTGACCATGAGTGCAGAGAAGGGTGACCATGTGTGCAGAAAAGGGTGACCATGAGTGCAGAGAAGGGTGACCATGAGTGCAGAGAAGGGTGACCATGTGTGCAGAGAAGGGTGACCATGAGTGCAGAGAAGGGTGACCATGAGTGCAGAGAAGGGTGACCATGAGTGCAGAGAAGGGTGACCATGTGTGCAGAGAAGGGTGACCATGTGTGCAGAGAAGGGTGACCATGAGTGCAGAGAAGGGTGACCATGTGTGCAGAGAAGGGTGACCATGAGTGCAGAGAAGGGTGACCATGTGTGCAGAAAAGGGTGACCATGAGTGCAGAGAAGGGTAACCATGAGTGCAGAGAAGGGTGACCATGTGTGCAGAGAAGGGTGACCATGAGTGCAGAGAAGGGTGACCATGAGTGGAGAGAAGGGTGACCATGTGTGCAGAGAAGGGTGACCATGTGTGCAGAGAAGGGTGACCATGTGTGCAGAGAAGGGTGACCATGAGTGCAGAGAAGGGTGACCATGAGTGCAGAGAAGGGTGACCATGAGTACTGAGAAGGGTAACCATGAGTGCAAAGAAGGGTCCATCTGCACAATGCATCTGTGCTCAACTGCAATCCAGATCAATCCGGATTGGGGGGGGGGTGTTCACACTAGGTAATCAGTATTCATTGACCAAACCGAATCGATGCAGTAGGGTGTGCCGATTGAGATACATGTTTGCATGCAGCGGACACCCCTAAAATTCACAAGCTTCTCCTCCCCAGACATACATCCCTAACAATAAACATCATCACCTATGCACCAATAGCAATACAGCCAGCCTCACCTTTGGAAACTGATAGTATCACAAGCTGAATGTTCAATATGCAGTGTTATGCACTCAATCCACAAATAAGTCTCCAACAGGAACAGAGTAACAAGACAAATAGAGTCACCAAACAGGAACACAGGATATAGCAACCTCCAGACTAAACAAAAGAACCCAATAGTGAAATAGAGGAACTAGTGTGTCATTTGTGTTTAAGAACCCTTGCGGTTCTAACCTGTTTGGCCGGACTATGTCAAATGTGTGGCCCAGTAATGTTATTCACGTGTCAAATCCCCACTAATCCCAACTTCGCCCCAGGGGGTCTCACGTAACCATAATGTTTTACGTTTCGATATAGGTGCGAAAGGACTAATCTCGGCACACATTACACCTCAAATGAAAGAGCAGTTTAGCTTGCTAGACATACATTTCATAATGAGGTATGGACATTACTTACAATTCAATTTACGGTACTGTTATTCTAATTGCATATGAATACTATTATAAACAATATCTTACACAAAAATCTGGCACGGTATGTCATCAGCCTGTTCCAAAAACGTGTATACCTCTAACATAGGATTGCTCCACATAGTACATGGCTGTTTCATTGCATCGAAAAGAGTTGTTTACAGTTACATTTTGAAATATTGCTCAAGTGTTATGTCATTCCATTGCAACCAAGATGAGAGATTTTGGCCGATGGAATGCACTACCTTTCTATAAAAGTGAACGCCTTGGTAGCTCTGGAACAGATTTAACAAAGGGTTCAACCTATGCAATACGCGATAATATTGGGTTTGCGTCATATAAAGCTTTCCAACCGGAATGGTTATTCTATAAACGAAGTAACCTGCTTTGAATAGGACCTAGACACTGGCTGTTTGCAATAGTATCCAAGTGATCCATCAGCATTTAAGGTGTAATTTCTGAGGATGCTTGGGAAGTTTTTTAAAAATTAATTATTTTAGAATTGCCCCATTTTCTACAAGACTCAATACTTAAATGTGCAGAGGTTGTATACAACATTACTTACATGCATGTGTGCATCATTGTACCTTGCAAGTTTCATTGAGAGACTCCCACTATGAAACTTCTATAAGGTTTGCCTGAAATTTTGGAAATAAAATCTGAGAAATGCTCTTTTGCAATTACTACAAAATGACGCAGGGTGAGTTAGATGATCATCTTTACTTATATCTACTCCAGAGAATCTTACATAGCTGTATGTCACAGTTCTGTACTTCAGCTTTGCACCATGCAGTCTCCTACCATATACCGTGCAGTATTTTTTCTAGTGCAGTATGATGAAACTCCATTGTGTTACTCGAATATTCATAGAATTCAATTCAATCACAGCAGATTTAATTCAACAATTCAATCTGCAAGTACAAAGTCCGGCGGATCCGGGGGGAGGACACATGCCCCCCCTCCTTCAAAATAATTTTTTTTCATGCCATTTAGCTGTGCGTGCTGAAGCTCTGTCTACATGCATGCTTATTGATTCCTACAGCGTGTGCGTATTTATGATACGCGCCGATATAGATCATCAATCATTCATTACCCGTCCGATAGTTTAATAATTATATGCAATGGCAGCACGATTTGAAGGAACTGAGTGTGACGGATTGGAGTGTCAAAGCAGTAAAAAATCATGCAGGCGCTTTCTCTCCTAAACGTAGAATATTCACCTGGCTAGCAAGAATGTTGTAAAAGGGCCCGGGCCATCGCTTGTTTTGAAGGGATAGGCCTAGAAATAAGAAAATGAAATAACCACTCAGGTGTGTTAAGACTGGCTACACTTAAAATATTTAAATAGCTGCCAAAGCAAGTGTTTATTCATACACAGACGTTACGGATTAATAATATCCAATACACTTGGATTGATAACACATAATTAATATATAATGCCGTTTCTATGACAATGGTTACACGCGGTGAAATAATTGACTTGAATGTTAGAATTGAAAACCGCACGATAAAAGAATAGTTTTTCGCATGTTTCTGCAGTTCTTCAACTTCTGGGATACCCATATTTCGTCACTATACTAGGCACATAGATCATTATTTGCAGACAAACATTACAACAAGCACAAAATTCATCGTTTTCGTTGTGCAACTTACGCAAACGATGCACTGTTCCAAATCCTTACTTGTACATGGGAAGAGTGCTAGAATGTGGTAAGGCTTCAGTCTCACTTACAAGCCTTGTTCAATCACCCTGGGTGCTTACACTTTCATGTAAGCCACGACATATATCCATGAAATCAGGCCAAGGTGCATGACTTAGCTTGAAATCAAAAAACAGGACGATCATGCAAGCATAGCCTTAACGTTTTTCCATTCAAAGACGTAGTTATAGGCATGCATTAAATCCAGTGGCGGATACAGGGGGGGGGGGGCAAACCCGGCCTATGCCCCCCCCTAACTAACAAGGATACGCCTCCTGTCCATTGTAATGAATTTAATTACATGTCATCAGTGCCGCACTGTCTTAGCTCTTGCAGGCGTTAGACCTGTTGTACGTATCACCCCTGACACGTGGCACTTTTTCTATTGCTTTTGAGCGTTCAGTTCGTACATTCGTTCCGCGTTCAGTTAGTACATTCGTTCAGCGTTCAGTTCGTACATTGCGAATTTCAATTTCAATTGCCGTCAGGAAAGTAGTAGATCTGCGGAGTTCGCCGTCATCCGGATCCCCAGCTGACCATTGCTGAAGTGTTTGCGGCGAGCAAAATGTGTTTGTGCCAATGAATCTTGAGTGCCTAACCCTAAAAACACCAGTGGCTAGGGTTTTGGGGCGGAGATGATGGTGCTTACTGCGCTTTCCCAGACACCCTGGCAAGTTCGGAGGGGCACACCCCATTCCCATCCCTATATGCCCCCCCTAACACAAAATCCTGTATCCGCCCCTGAAATCATCATTTCTTTCGTGTTCGTATCTCTTTGCAGCTAAAGACGTTTCCCTGTCATGTACATCAGTTCATTCAAATATCAATGTTAAAAGGTCCATATATACAAGTGGTAAGCAGCAATGCTAAAAAATTGACCACAACAGGTCCTGGCTATACCAGACAGTTTCCAACATCAAGCCAAGCTACAGTTAGCCATATCATTGCTCACAAGAGGGTTGCCCAATACAAAAAGGAGGGGGGGGGGGGGGGGGGGGGGCTTTAAGCGCCCAATAACAACAAGGGGGTCGCTTTAAGCGCCCGATACACGAAAAGTGGAAGCTGAATGCACCTTGCTGCAAGCTTTTAGAAGACAGCAAAAAGGCAGACTGACCATTGCAACGTATGCTATTAAATAGCATCACTGACACATTAGCCCAATTTTCTACTTGGATCTTTAGAGATGCTGGCGCTGTTGGCAGGCTTGTGGGAGCATGCAGGCTGTTAGCGTTTGAATCTCTATATTTTTTGAATTGCAATACTATTATTATACACTTATGTGCTCTTTCTGTCCTTCCCAAGCCCAATCGACAATCAAGTGGAACCTGCTCAGGTATGTTAAAGGGAGGCTGAACTGGAAAAACAAGTACCCTTCATATCAAAGATAATCCAAGTGACGCGCTATGACGCAAACTTTGTAAGCTTATATCTTCCGATCCATGAAATTTTGATACCAACACAGCACCGTGTTCGTGGCTTTGCCTACACGCGGTTAGATGAGACACTATGAAGCCAAGGGGGTAAGGGCCTCGTTACAGCCAGTATGGGGGTAAGTATGAAGCAGCCCTCGCGACTTATGATCGTACATTTGAATGTCATGCATGCGTACAATATGGCTAAACGTGTGTATTTACTATACATGTACTGCTTTAGATTAGTTGATGTACATGTACAGCTATGCACAAGTGTGTATGGTTCCTACACATACAAAGAAGCAGCATTACATGTAGCTTAGATCCCCGTGGCAGCCAGCCTAACCTGATCGTACTCCACAGACATTTGTCCGCAACGTCCATCTGCCTCAATGAGCCAGAGACCTGAACGCAATTTATCTGTGTTCTCTGTATGAATGATTGGCAAAGCTGCCCTACATATAAAGCATTTTCAGGTGTCCCATTTTTGACATATAATGCTGCAGCTACAATTGGTATGGTACCATACACATTTGTCATTTGTCGTAATGTTGCAGATGCCTGCACACTACCTTTTTCTTGTGTCGTGCTTTTCATCCTTGCACAGCAGAAAATGGTGCACTCATTGCCAAAACTAAGATGAGTTATCGTGGTATGGTGGGATTAAGATTACGGCAATCCACCCTTCCCTTAAAATGCACCTAATTTAGATGATTGACAATGTTCTGAACCTTGCAGCGAGTCTGATATTCCAGGTACCACCATATTAATGTATACCTCCTCTCAGCCTGAGGTGTTACATGATCAGATGCTGAACCAGGGTGCATAACCAAGAGAACGCGAGTGCATGTGTATCATCAAGAAAGTGAAGACGTGAGGTAAAATTGAAGGAACAGTGTACTGTATAGTGAAAGTTTCTTTCTTTGGGTTGGGTATCCATCCACACACCAAGGTAACAAAAGCAAGGTTGAACCTCTTATTATGACTAAGGAAGTGTGCGTGCACAGCAGATATTGCATACATGCATGTAACGTCGTACATGTAAGAAGTACAGGTAGGCAGGGCATGGAGAAAGAAATGAAATATTAGAAAAGGGGTAGCTACATGGTCCGTGTATATTTAGGCCAATTCCTATATTTTTGATTCGGTATTATCCGCAATCACCAAAGCAAGGTTTATGACGCAATTGAGCTCGCGTCCTCAATTTTATGGAATCAAAAAATAACGAGAAGCAGATGGGAACGTGACGTGACCTCCATAGAACGCGACCCCGAACCGGAGCTAGAACGGACGGTACTGGTAGTACAGCTGGCCCCGCCCCCTGTGTATCATTTTATTCTTGCAACTGTACTATAGAGACGCGATAGTTAACGTTGCCCTTGCCCTTACTACGTTGCCCGCCATGGACTGAATATGTGCACGTGTTCTAGAACAGACGGTAGTAAAGCTGGTCTAATATAGAGACACAATAGTTAACCTAAATGCTACCTTTATTACACATAATTGCTGTGTGTGTACATATGTCTGTCTGTGCAGATGTTAGTAAATTAGTGCAGTTGCATTCAACATGTATGTAGATATGTATTCCTCCCTAGCTCCCTCCCTGCCTTTCTTTTCATATATATGAAGTGTGGCACTGACATATCTAAGTCAGAGTATAATAATAAGAACAATATGAGGGCCAATGTATACATCCGAGGTGACATCCTAACATATGCATGGTGCAAAGGATGATCTGTCTCTGGGCTTAAAATGGGTTGTCAACTGCTACCAATGTCATGTATCTGTATTGCTTACTATGTAGTTTCTTGCATTCTTGTAAATCTAGGATCTCTAATGAAACTATATAATAAGAATAGAAAGCTGGTATTTTCTTTCAAGGCACACAAGTATATTATATTTAAGTGCAAGAAGGCATGCATGCTCCATGCAAGTGTATGCATGTGTACGTATGTTGTACATGTGTGGTATGTATCTATGTATGTCATTGTGTGTATGTATGGTATGTATTTATGTACATATGTATGTGTGTATGTATAAATGAATATGTGTCTGTATGTATGTGTATGTATGGTTGTCTGTGTGAATTGTATGAATTTATGAATGTATGTGTCTGTGTATGTATGTGTGTGTGTGTGTGTATGTATGTATGTATGTATGTATGTATGTATGTATGTATGTATGTACGGTCATACATACCATACATACACACATGCATACATACACATACATTTATACATATGCATACATACATACATACATACATACATACATACATACATACATACATACATACATACATACATACATACATACATACATACATACATACATACATACAGACACATACATACACACACATACACACACATTCATACATACACATACATACATACATACATACAATTCAGTGCATATGATAAGGTTTCGGGTTTGTCCTGACACAGTCAGACCATTACCTAAGTTGACCTGTCATATTTCCAAATTGACCGGACATAGAATGTACCTTAATTTTTGCACTTGGTGTTTGTATACATTGCTATCCAGTAGCATTGCGTGCGCGCACATATTAGTAGCAGCATGATCTTTGAAAGATTGTTTTTGAATGCTGCGTTGAAATTTATTCGTCCGCGCAGATTTTCTTCAAATCGAATGCACACAGAACACTTTAGCGATGTGACTATAGTACGATCTGATTTGCTAGTATCGAATGTTAGTCACGTACATGTAGATGTATCAACCCGGGGGGCGGGGGGGGAAACGACGCAATCGTGCGCGAAAAACAGCCATAAACGCGTCAAATCACGCGGTCTTCAAAACGCTGTATCTCCTTGATTGTGCAATAGAGTAGAGTCGCATTTTGCGTATTTACAAAGCGGTCGTGTGTCTATACATGTAGAAGTCCAAAGACGGTTTAATTCGCAATGCATCGTTCTGAATCTTACTTTCTTCGGAACGATGCATCGCAAATTACACCATCTTTGGACTTCTATATACACAGGACCGCTTTGTAAATACGCAAAATGCTATTGCACAATCAAGGAGATACAACGTTTTGAAGACCGCGCGATTTGACGCGTTTACGGCCGTTTTTCGCGCACGATTGCGTCCATGGGAAGGATCTTTTCGCTGTCCAAAGCCCACTTTTTAACACGGTCTGAACAGGTGCTTTGCCGCTATTTGCAGTCACATAAAAAGCAGTCCGGACATTCTTACCGCGCATGCGCAAAATTGATCTGACACTTAGCAAAATTGATCGGAAAACGTCCGATGTCCGACTGTTATCATGTGCACTGAATTACATACACACATACATTCATATATGCATACACACATACATACATACATACATACATACACATACATACATACAGACACACATACATTCATACACACACATACATTCATACACACATACATACACACAGACACACATACAAACATACACACATACATACACACATACACACCACACATTGATCACATGCATTGCATGGAGCATGCATGCCTTCTTGCACTTAAATATAATATACTTGTGTGTCTTAAAAGAAAATATATTGTAAGCTTTCTATTCTTATTATATAGTTTCATTAGAGATCCTAGATTTACAAAAATGCAAGAAACTACATAGTAAGCAATACAGATACATGACATTGGTAGCAGTTGACAACCCATTTTAAGCCCAGAGACAGATCATCCTTTGCACCATGCATATGTTAGGATGTCACCTCGGATGTATACATTGTCACAGCTTCCTACAGATAAGACCTGCCTCATATTGTTCTTATTTGTTACCATGGCAACTAGATACAGCAGTACTCAGACTTAAGTCACTTTGTACAGCCGCCTTAGATATGTCAGTGCCACACTTCATAGGAAGGCAGGGGTAGAGAAGAGGGAGTCAGGGAGGAATATATATCTACATACATGTTGAGTACTTTATTAGGCTATGCAACTGCACTAATTCACACACACACACATACACAGCAATTTAACAGCTGCACAGACACACACACAGCAACATGGACTAAATGATTGAACTCGTTTAATGTAACAGGAAAGCGGTACATGTACATCATCATAGCATGCATAGTAATGTTTCACAAAAGAGGGGGGGGGGGGGGGGGGGAGGGGTCCACGGGCAACCGACCGATCCCGACCAACAAGTAGACAATGGTGCGCATTAAATAGAATAACTAGCAGCCGTACCTAACGCGAGCACGCGTACACAGGTTTAGTCCGTGGCGGGCAACGTAGGTCTCTCTATACATGTATTAGTACAGTTGCAAGAATAAAATAATACACAGGGGGAGGGGCCAGCTGTACTACCAGTACCGTCCGTTCTAGCTCCGGTTCGGGGTCGCGTTCTATGATGGTTACGTCACGTTCCCATCTACTTCTCGTCGATTCCATAAAACTCGCCATAAGATACAAAAAAATTGAGGACGCGAGCCCGATTGCGTCATAAACCTTGCTTTTGGTGATTGTTGGAAATACCGAATCACGAAATGGCCTAAATATACAAGTATATTACCTTGCTTTGGTGATTTCAGATAATACCGAATCACCTACATGTACACCAGGAAACTATCTCTTGAGAAAATCTTAGGATCCAAACAGCAAGTTGACACAGTCAAGGTTTGTTGAGTATACTTTGGTCACAACGTGAACTCATTAGTCCCCTCCGCGGGGCATCTCGTGTAAACTAACAGTTTACTTGAGGTTGAAATGAATGTGCTTTAGAGTCGCATTTTGTGAGCCGCTACAGTACCTCGAATCTGATTGGTTCCCCAACATTCTGGTGACCGTGGACAGAATTTGAGTACAGCAGTTCCACTTTCCACGTAGCGGGGCAGCTATGGGAATCAGGGTCTGGGCACGAGACTATAGTTAAACGTCAATAGCGCAGTGTTGTCAGGTTGTTTAATAACCCTTGTTGCTTCACCCAGCCGCATCCTAGTCCTCTTGTGAAGCAAAGTTCACGCTTAACGAGAACCGAAACACGATCTCGAGCGCCATTTTTAGCTACTTCTCCTCACGTGTGAATCAACTAGACAGCTGGCTATGAAATTGTGTGAACAAGCTGTATGCCTTTATTACATGGCACTGTTGACTAATGGATAGATGCTGCTTGCTTACCCCAGTACATGTACGCCAAAATATGGCCGGTTTTACGGCCACAATTGATCACATATTCTTGGAAAGGAATGTCTTTTTTTGATGCTTAACCAGTTATACGAACCAGTAGATCTATCTATCCATCTACGAGGCTTCAGCTAAGCTGTAGAGTCTTCGTAGTGGGCACACTAGGGTGTGTCTTGAAACTTATTATTTACAGTCAGCGAAGTTTCCAATCAACCTCCTACGGTCGTAAAACAAAACTGTTGAACAGAGAGGCAGCTGATACGCGTACAAAACACCCCCACTTTCGTATCGAGCTCCCCTAAGATTGTTATCTTTCATAGTTATCGTAAGCTAATCTAATTTGTGGTTGTGGTACTATCACAACAGTCATGTACAATCTGGACCACACAAGAACCGACTTACGTGTTCGTCCTTTCTCTAGAGCTCTTCAGATTAAAACGCATGCGCATTGCAATCATGGGGCGTGGCCAACACATTGTACCTTCCCACACTTGTTATGAGAGATTGAATGTCAAGGTGTCTCATATCTTGCTTGCCTGTAATTTCTGGGTGCTTGCAAAATTGTTGAGGGGAATTTGTGGTGGACAAAAAGTGATCATGAACTGAGCAACCACTGTTTGTTGAGGATTACTTCTCCTGGATGACTTTTTTTATAAAATAAGTATACTCTGCACTTACAATAATATATTTTAAAATAGCATTTACCCGACATTCAGAAGAGCTACCTTCAGAAGTGAGCTGTCACATAACATGTCCCTCTTTGTGCCCCTGTGTATACTGTGTACCAGGACCTGTATATACCTACATGTGTGCATCGCTTGCAGGGTGCAGGCGACGGCTTCTGATCTATCTTGCCGCCATGATCGAGGTGTTGGACAAGCTCCCAACTGTATTTGGACGAGGTTGAAGAGGACGAGGAGGAAGGGACACGCCCACCATCGCTACTGGACTACAGGAGGCTCACCTCACACAAGAGTCTAGACTCACAGGTGTGTGAATTGTATGCACATACATTGAGTTCTTCATAAAATGACTGTACATATATATGTTCATTAAATTCACAGCAACTAATGACATTCATATTGACCTCTAATTACATCCCCCAAGCCAATGTGGTGTAGCCTTTATTTTAAAACAAGGGAGCTCCCTTTGAGATACATGTACATACAAATGTATGGTAGCTCATGTGAGCATGCATGCTTTATCATGAACATGTAGTGGTACACTGCCCTGCATCGTGTCATGTGTATCTGCAGGTCCATGTGTTGAGTCTGCTGTACACCTGCCATTACTGATACTAACCTGTGCTTGTTGGTACTGTTATCTCAATGTCACATTGTGGGCACACCAACCTTGATGGCGTTAAATAATACTGGCTCTCAGCGTGTTCCAAAGTGCTAGCAACATGATCATGTATAAGCAAATAGATCTGCATTCACGCAAACACTGTACATTCCTTGAACAAACTGTAAGGCAAGCACTGTTGCAGAATGAATATACAACAAGTGAAGGTATAACCGATGCATGTGGCAATTTAATTAGGCAAGGTAAAAGGGGGGTCTAGTCTTGAAGTGCAGCGTCACCTGCGACAGAGAAACATAACATCACATGATTGCGGTAAATTGTGTTTGCTGTGCTGTAATTGGAAACGTCTTCGCACATGATTGAGCATCATCAGCCTACCTCGCTTTAGACTGAACATATGGAGAACTGCAACAGATAAACTTTGGAACCAACCACTGCCATTAGCAACCAGCTTCTGAGTTATATAGTCAATGGTATACTAAGATAGATGTGTAGCACAGAGCAATGCTTCAGCCTCAATGTCATTAGCGGACCAGCTGTTCACAATAGGCCATCCTTAATGTTGTTATCTCCAGACTGCTGGGACAGCTGAAGACTCCTCATGTGATCGTCATGCAACAGTTCTGAAAACAGAAGAAGTTATTTCAGTAGAAAACAAAAAACACCACAAGAGAGTCCCCTCACAGCTCTGCTCAGCTCCTCCACAAAACTGCTCATGTACACCTCTCTACACCAGCAGCCTGTTGGTGTAGATACATGTCTGCCCCCCATGGGGACATCATGACATCATCAAAGATGACTCAATGCCACGCCCACCTACCTGTCCCGCATTCCTGTACTTTGTGAACAGTGCATGTTTGACTGCCAGGGGTATGTCTGCTGAGTTGAAAACAATGAAGGGGGCGTTGCCTCATAGCTCCAGTGAGAGGCGCTTTAGTGTGTCTGCACACTGGGACATTAGGAGCTGAAGGAGTGAGGAGGAGGAGGGGGAGGGGGAGGAGAGGGAGGGAGAGGAGAGAGGGAGGGGAGGAGAGGGGGAAGAGAGGGAGAGGGAGAAGAGAGGGAGAGGGAGAATAGAAGGAGGAGAGGGAGAGGGAGAAAAGAGGGAGAAGAGAGGGAGGGGAGGGAGGGGAGAGGTAAAGATAGGAACACAAAGTATGCCACATATCCCCTGTGCTGCCTAGTGCCTAACCATCCACCCTCCTCCCCATCCACCCCTTCCCCCCCCCACCTTGCCAATATAAGTTGATACAGTGAATGCAACCTCTGATACAAGCTGACTCTTACATAGGGACTCCCCCACATTGGGTACAGCCTGTCTGCTGCACTTGACCACATTGAACACAATTGGGGGAACCCCCACCTGGTAAGCCAGCTGTTTATACAAGAGAGAAGTGATGGGGAGAGGAGAGGAGGGAGGGAAGGGGAGGGGAGGGGAGGAGAGAGGAGAAGAGGGGAGAGGAGAGGAGAGGAGGGGAGAGGAGGGGAGAGGAGAGGAGAGGAGGGGAGGGGAGGGGAGGGAGGGGAGAGGAGAGGAGGGGAGAGGAGAAGAGGGGAGAGGAGGGAGGGGAGAGGAGAGGAGAGGAGGGGAGAGGAGGGGAGAGGAGAGGAGAGGAGAGGAGAGGAGGGGAGGGGAGGTGAGGGGAGGGGAGGGGAGAGGAGAGGAGGGGAGAGGAGGGAGGGAGGGGAGGAGAGAGGAGGGAGGGGAGAGGAGGGAGGGGAGGGGAGAGGAGGGAGGGGAGAGGAGGGAGGGAAGGGGAGGGGAGGGGAGGGAGGGGAGGGAGGGGAGGGGAGGGGAGGGAGGGGAGGGGAGGGAGGGAAGGGGAGGGGAGAGGAGGGGAGAGGATGGGAGAGAGGGGAGAGAAGGGGAGAGAAGGGAGGGGAGGGGAGAGGAGAGGAGGGGAGAGGAGGAAGGGGAGGGAAGAGGAGAGGAGGGGAGAGGAGAGGAGAGGAGGGGAGGGGAGGGGAGAGAGGGGAGAGGATGGGAGAGGAGGGGAGAGGAGGGGAGAGGATGGGAGAGGAGGGGAGAGAAGGGGAGAGGAGGGAGGGGAGGGGAGAGGAGGGAGGGGAGAGGAGGGAGGGAAGGGGAGGGGAGGGGAGAGGAGGGAGGGGAGGGGAGGGGAGAGGAGGGAGGGGAGGGAAGGCTTGCCTCAGCCAATGCTAGGGTGGAGGATGGTGTCTCCTCTGAAGGCTTCACCACTGTGGTGCAGCCTGCAGCCAATGCAGGGGCAGCAGCCTTTCTGGTTGGCACTCGGAACGTTCCAAGGAGCAATTAGTGCTGTCACGCCCACCGGTTGTTTAATAACCAGAAGTCGCCTGTCTTTGGCGGTAGTGGGAACATATGCACGTTTTGCCTCTTCAGCAAACCACTCCACAAAGGACGCGCCATACTTGATCTCTAGTACGGCTTCTGCCAAAGGCTTAACTTGCCCTGAAGGGGGGCGGGTACGCACTTGCGCACTCCAGCTACACGATTTTAGCCAGGTCGTCTGTGTTCTGCATAATAAAGTTGTACCATCTTCTAAGCACCCCTGAACGTTCCTGACTCGATGACGCAGCCGTGAATGAGTACACATTTGCGCAGTGCAAGAGTCACCTTGGCCATAGATGAATAACCTTAGGTTATTAATCTATGCCTTGGCGGTGCGGGCGGCCCATCCCTTCTGCGCTGTGTACGCTTCTTGAACGGCCACCGTCACATCCTCCTCGCCCATATCTGGTACCCTTGGGGCGGATAGTGTAGCGATTAGCGACACGGACATACCAGACACTACACACTTCGGCAATGAGTTGCTGATTGGATGGATTGTATACAGGGTAGAATTTTCATGAAACTGCATCGCTATCCACGTCTTGTTCTTCAGAAGCTGGGTGCGGGCAATAGCAGGAACACCGCGTCCTAGGAAGTTAAGCGCTTATTTTGCATTGTACACATGTAATGGTTCACAATATGGTCACGTGATGATTGGCGGCAAATTAATTTTAAACAGCGCGACAGAATGGAAGGTATTACATGTAACTGTCTAGTT
Source organism: Spongilla lacustris (assembly GCA_949361645.1). Taxonomy (NCBI): domain Eukaryota; kingdom Metazoa; phylum Porifera; class Demospongiae; order Spongillida; family Spongillidae; genus Spongilla; species Spongilla lacustris. The sequence continues at coordinate 67,832 of OX442416.1, read as the reverse complement.
ATGCAGGCGCGTATCCAGGATTTGATGGAGGGAGGTGCTGGACGTATAGCGCGCGAAGCGTGCGCGCAATTTTTGGCAACCACGCCCACTCAGCAGTATAGTCTACCAGAAATACAACAAAGTTTAATGCGAACTACGTTCAGTCGGCAAGAATGTTTGCAATCGTCAAGGATGGCGCCAAGCGAATTCATTATACACTAATTAATAGATGTACATGTATATGACGAACAGCCTCTAGCTTTATCCGCTTTAGCACACTAAATGATCCGCTGAGTGCGTTGCGAATACTGATAAGTGCTCTGGCAATGCAGCTTTAATACTGCGGATACAATCTGCTGATGGAAGACTGCAAACTTCACGTCGTTTCACTGTATACATGCCAAGGATAACTTTGGAGCCACTTGTCTTATGTACGTTGAAAGATGCATCCATTGGCACACCTCGAATGAGAAAAGGGCATGTAATCAGCACCTGGCTAAGCGTGGTTGACGAGCATGCTAATAATTGCACTGATTACTGGTGTTCTTTGTCCCCACAAATTAAAGCTTCCTACTACGCCAAAGTGTGGAGTAGTAACTAAAAAGCTGGAGGACGAGTAGCAGTCAACAGAATCCAACTAGGAACCGCATAATAATCTTGTATTGTGATGTGAATAATAGAAGTGATTAGAATTAAATTACCGCGCTAAGCGTAAGCATAACTATAGCTCGCGGCGAAGGGAAATTGCACTATTTGAGTTAATTATATTCATTCTTGTGTCGGAGGGGGGTGCCTTAGCCCCCTGAGCCCCCCCCCCCCCCCTAAATACGCCACTGTTATGTACAACTTTAAACATCTTTATCTCTTTAGACGACGCTATGCATGGGTTTTCCAGCGACGACGAAGGGGTGGACCTACTGGCGTCCATCCTAGATGGAGAGAAACTAAGTCTCAGTGGCCAGGAAGTGAAAAGAACCACTCGAACGTTATACGGGAGAAGAGCCATGTTGGTCCTTCTAGTGAACATGGGCGTCGGAACAGGTCCGGCAGGTCCGGCGGCCGCCGGACCAATATTTTCCAAAAAAAAAAAAAAAAAAAAAAAGAATTCATTAGCAAATATGGGCATGGGTACGGGTGATGATGACCCGCCCTTTCGTCTAATTATAACTTGCTACGATAATGTATAACAATAATGTACATCGTCTAAAAGAGAAATGGATTCAACTCGCTCGACATTATTGTCTGTTCCTTCTTTTTCTGCGTCTGCCGTGGTGCCAGCATCCACGATCCATTTAAGTCGCCGGTTTCCCTTTCCAAAACGTTAACGTTGGTTTGGATCGAAGGGTGAAACGCGCTCGTTTAGAGCAGAGTGGTGTGAAAAGCACAGCCACGATGCCAGTACTGATGCATGCTGCTTTTTGTTACTTATGCATGATGACAGAAGTAGAGAAGAAATTCAAGGCAAGTACCAAACTTTCATTTTGAAAGTCTAATACATGTATAAGAACTGGAAAGATGCTTGTAAAGCATTTCAAAAACACTTTAAAAAGCGATTGTCATAAGCTTCTTGAAAGTATTGAATTTATTACCTTTGAATACCGGTGATATTTAAGGAAACTTCTCACGTGATCCATTACGTCTCGTACTGTTGCGTTGCGTTTTTTTCCCGGTGCGTGGGCGTACGGTCGAGCACTTAACGCGTGCGAGCTAGTGCATGAGATTTCTTATGGTTTAGGGCATTAATAATGCACAACTTGCAAAGCTTGTGGGGCTCCGCCCCCAGACCCCGATGGGGGAGCTTACAGCGCTCCCCCATACCCCCTGGCTGGGCGGGAGGGGGTCTGACCCCCTCCCGCACCCACCCCCTCCGGGTCCACCCACTCATTATTTATTCATTTGCCGGACCAGCTTCCGACGCCCATGGTGAACATGCTAGTGACGATGAGATGGCATTGATGAAAGGTGAGGATAGCTATACTGTTCTTCTCCTATGCCAGCTGTACGTGCATGTCACGTGCAGCCAAGCTTAAGACCATGGAAAACGAACTCCTGTAATTGAGGCAGATGGTAGCGAATGAGCGGCCGCCTCCAGTGAGCCCGAGAGCGGCTACGAAGGAGTACCAAGATAGGATAGGCGAGTGATGTGATCACGTGGTGCAACTAGTTATCGCTCGTGCCTGTAGCTGTAAGACCAGCAAGTACCCCGGTGTGTGCACCAACTGGTGGACCACCTCAGGAGCGGGAGTATCGTCACTGAGAAACTTCAAATAAAGTTAGTAATGTGATGATGTGTGGTGAAGAGCTAGAGGATTATTGGGTCAGGATCACATTCCCACTAACCTCCTGGTAGCTTGTTTTAATAAGCTGTGGGTGTGGTCATAAACTGATAGCAGTTAATTTAGATAGGAGTATATTACATGTATTTCACATTAATCAAAGAACACATTCACGCACAAGGTCCCACTACACCCTTTAAGGTACAACATCATTACATTGAATTTGAACCTTGCAGAGAATGAGCTAAAACATATGCCCATAAGACCGCCTATAGATTACAAGCCATAGCAAGCACCACTTTACATGTACTTATAAATGTCCTTTCTGGGTATGAGAGGGGGAGGAGTGTGGGTATGGGAGGGGGATTTGTTAATTTTCTGGGTCAGAGTCATCGAATTCCTGCATATATAGACTCATCTTCAGTTTAACCATCTCTGCTGCATTCCTCCTTGACCTCCACCTTCTCAGCATTTTCAGTTTCCATGGTGCCAAGATCATTCAGTTCTAAAGGGTACAGCAACTGCACAGGTGTTGTGGTCCCTGAAACAACACGCACAACCGTCTTGAGACACCTCTTGACAGGCCCAACTAACCTTTCGTAGAAGCAACTCTAAGCTTGGTCGTCAATTTATCCTCCCTGGCAACACCAAGGTGGTGTTAATAGTGTATTTGGTTGGACTCTCCACAAAGCCTAGGCTTATCTGATCTTGAATGAGGTGGTTGGTCATCTCTGATGCTATGAGGATAAAAATAAATTGACATGGCTCTAAAGCCCTAACATTGATGGACGTCAACTCTTTGATGTTAGTACAGAGTCCCAGTCTGTCTGGATGAACATGGTAGTTAGCACACCACACTCCTTCATGGAGATGCTAGCCCTTTGCCTTTCTTTGGTTGTCTTCCCACACACATTGCAATCAACACTCTCATCTCTTGGTCATATTTCTTTATTAGTTCGATCTTTTCCAGTTCCCTGGTCCATATAGCAGCCTTTAATGCCCCCTCATCACGTTTGGCCACATGACCCTTGGCTTCTGTTTATGCACTTCTATGGCAAATACATGATGATGTAATACTAGAGCTTTAGCAAGGGATGTATCTAACACTGTGCAATTGTACAGTTAGGTCAATTCTAGTTAAAGGTCTAGTAAACCGTAATAATATGATGCAACAACATGCTTCCTTCTTCTCTGATGGACATGGGAAGGTTACTCCACTTCCTATTGAGCTCACCACCATGGTATATAACACTCACCATTCTCTTCATCCCCATCAGGTGGAACTGCCATTGGTGATGCTGGCACTATTGTTACATTGAAAGAAAATAGTTTCTATCTCAGCGATTAATTTATTCTCGTCCGCTATTAAATCCAGAGTTTCGAGCCCAGTTTCCATAGAATCTCTAGTTTCTTCTGACACTGTTGTTGTAGCTTGAGTGCATCGCAGTTCAGATAGGTCTTGGCCTGACCAATAACCTTCGATACGGGTGCCTTATGACCTGCGCGTATTCTTTTCTTTCATGCATTTCAAAAGACATGCTTTTTTAATCCCTGGATCAATTACCAGACCACATAGAAACTCTCAATCGCTCGGATATGAACACGTTGGTGGTATTCACACGAAGTCGTGATATATATTTATAATAATTCACATTAATAGTAAGGGTTCAACATGGTATGGGAGGGGAGGGAGAGGAGTGTAAATATTATAACAGTACCTCTAATTTCATTGTTCAGTGAAACTTTTATCTATATGAGGTATGTGTGAAGGTTATGTAATTACACCACTTACATTGGGACTCCTTTTGTAATGATATTCAAACTGCTCTGAATGGTATGATGTAATCTGATGATGTACCAATAGACTATACTTCAGGAATCTGATAATGTGTACTATGTACTTTGTGCATGTATTGGATTACGTGATGTCACATCTGTACCTCACCCTCAAGGTTGTCTATTGTGTAGATCTCTGAAATGCATTGTAATGATGAAGACATTTCCTTGCCCCGTGTTATGGGATTCCACTCCCTTCCCTTCCAGGAACCCTCTCATCTCCAGTGACCAGATGAAGCAGCGTATGGATGGCCGCAAGATGATTCGTCTACCAAACATTGGATCCCACCTCAAAGGCTCAGATATAGGTGTGGTAGTGGACAAATTGCCTCCCCAAAGACTCCGCTAAGGGAGATAAATTCAGTGTGTGGAAACTTTCAGACCTTAGCAGCCAGGAAATCGCTCGTCTCTGTTTGGCAAGGCCTTCCAGGAGCATTGGAAGACTCCTGCTGGCTATGTGGTGGCACTACTGAACCAACCATCATGCCTTATAAGGAGGTGGGCGGTGCTCCAGCCCCTGGCCTCCCTTAATGCGGTACGTCCTCAGTCAGGGGAGGTGGACAGGTCCAATGTGGCCCTCTCCCTGGACCACCCTCAGAAGCTGATGCAGGTGGGCGTGTCCCAAGACTTCACTCTTCTGCAAGGCCACCACAATGAGAAGAAGTGTTTTAACTTTGCCAATAAATCGGACGGGGGTTTGGCGTATAACAAGATGAGGTCACAGAGAATGGAGGTCACAGAGAATGGAGTGCCATAGAGGGTGGGTTGTGTCCCTCCCCCTCACCTCCTCACACCTTCCTCCCTCACCTCCTCACACCTTCCTCCCTCCCCTCCTCCCCTTCACCTCCCTCCTCCCACTCCTCACACCTCCCTCCTCCCCAGATATGATAAAAATTTTCAGAAGTCCAAGACAGAAGTGTTCTTCTATGGAGGACAGTCCTTTAGTGCAGGGGGAGGAGGGGGTACCAGGGAACGGCACTCAACAGATAAGTGTCAAGCTATTTGCCCCAGGGGCCAGGGAGTCCGTAGCCAAGGTTACCGCAGAGATAGTAAACACAAGACTCTCAAGTGGTGTCCATCGTGGCAAGATGGGTGTGGTCACACACGAGTCCTCAGACCTTATGTGAGCTGCATGGTGTGTGCATGTGACTGTCATGAGTGTGCTCTATTTAGGAAGCAGGTGGCCAGAGGCCATAGCATTGGAGCACTGTACCTCAACGTGCAGCAGATGAAAGAAGAGTCATCCAAAGATGGTTAGTTAACTAATGTAGGTAGATTTGAGGTTAACATTTTTCTAAGTAGTTTTGGTCACATGTCATTGCCCTCCCACATGTAGGTGTGACTAAGACCACCTCCCAGCTGCTACAGGAACATTCACTCAAGTCCCCAGATCACACAATTAGGTTTTGCTTCTACACACACACGCACACACACCACACACGCACACACACCACACACGCACACACACCACACACGCACACACACACCACACACGCACACACCACATGCACACACACCACACACACACACACACACATAGCACCTGTGATGAGCTGTGATTGGCTGCCCAATGCACAGCAGCTGGTCACAGCCTCCTGGGATCGCTCTGCACGTCTGTGGGACTCTGAGAAGGGACAGATGATCCACTCCCTGGAGGGTAAGCTGAGACCACACCCACCTGTGTAGTGACTAACCCTCTTCCCCAGGCCATGACCAGGAGCTCACTCACGTTTGTGCACACCCCTCCCAGCAGCTACTGATGACATCATCGCTGGATACCACCTTCAGGCTATGGGACTTCAGGGCTCCGCCCATCCACTCAGTGAATGTGTTTCAAGGTCACTCCAAGGCTGTCAATGCAGCTGTGTTCAGTCAGAAGGACAATGTCATCAGTGGATCAGATGACCATACTGTGAAGGTGGGTGTGGTCATGGTGTGTTTTGTGTGGGGCTGGTCACCTACATGTACATGTAATTAAAAGCATAAATTTATAGGCATCCAGAATGAAAACAACCTCGATCACCAATAAATAAATAAAAACCCAATTGATATTATTTATACCCACACAGTTCATTATTAAATAATTTAAAAAGCAGCAAACATTCATTTAGGAGTTGTTCAAAATTGAAATCTTGATTTTTAATAAAGGAATGGTAATCATTTAATCATTTCATTTCATTGTGTGCTAGTGGTTAAAATTTCCTTTTTTGCAAGTGCAGTATGCTGAACTTGGATTAGGAGGAGGAGTTAATCAACATTCATTAAAAGCAAATTACAGTTAATTACCTCCCTTACCTTAGTCCAACTGTCCCCTTGGTCATGCAGATATGGGACCTCAGAAAGATGAGGTCACCTACAGACGCCATATGTCTGGACTGCGGGGTTAACAGGTGGGTACATCCTGGGAGAGGGTGGGGCATGTGTGTGATTGCCATGACGACAATGGCCACATTAGATTGTTCGATCTTGCTGGGAACAGGCTGGCTCAGTTACCAAGACGAGTCAGACAGGTGTGTGTGTGTGTGTGTGTGTGTGTGTGTGTGTGTGTGTGTGTGTGTGTGTGTGTGTGTGTGTGTTCAATCGGCTACAGGTAACAGCTACAAGCGGACATGTGTTTGGAAGGTATGTGATGGTGTGCACGTGATTGCTGGGTCCACCACTAAGGAGCGTCAAGGCCCAAAGTTGCCTACTGAGAATTTACTTTTGCGTGGAGAGGAAATTAAATTTTTGAACAGTCTATCGTGATTCTATGTTATCAATTTCTTTGCATTTGTAATCGATAAGATATTGTGCTGAAGGCAGGCCCTCGTGTTGTGTGGTCACTCAGACTGGTTGCCATGCACTGCATAATGTCTAGTATTGAAGGCTTGTTCTTATAGCGATACGCCAATTGTTAGCTCAATTAAAATTGCATTTTTGGAACCCCAAGTGTTCAGAGCTGGGTTGGCTGTGTATCCCTCTTGCGGTGGAGACCTATGGAAACTGGGGAAGAGAAGCCCAAACCACCTTCTCCCGCCTGGCCTCTCACTTGGCCATCACCACTTCCTCCCACAAAGGTAAGGTGCTCACGGAAATGTACAGCAGGCTGAACTTCACCCTGGTCAGGCCGGTGGCTAGGGCATTACTGGGAAGGTGTTCACCCTCCCTTGGCCCCATGGACATCCTTTGAACATTCCTATGTATTGTATATGTTTAATTACACAAAATGGAACACTAAAGATTAATAATTTATTAGCGCGCTATGCAATACATGTACTCGCCTTTAAACTGCTCCGCCGCTGCGCGTTACAAAAAGAGAGGTACGGACGTATGGAACGCCAAACTGGACAAATTTATTTCTTCCTCACCGCAACGATCATGACTACCGAATCGATCCATTGCGGTCATCGGATCGATTGTCCAGCTAGCGCATTGCAGTCGAACTAATCATAATATGCTAATACCACCCAAACCCGCGGCCGGATCCAGTTTCGTACTGAGTTTACAGAACTTTGGAGCCTGACCATTTAAATATTATAAGAAATGCTTTTGAGGCGTGGGATTTTGTATGGGGGGTGAACACTGCCATAATTCGACACGCGCTCGCTTTTCGTATTCGGGTCGCGCCATCTCGTATTCGGGTCGTGCCATCTCGTATTCGGGTCGTGCCGTCTCGTATTTGGGTGGTGCCATTTCGTATTTGGGCGGTGCCATCTCGTTTCAGCTCCGTAACAGTACGATAGGTAAGAACGTTCTGTTACAGCTCCGTTACAGACATGATACCTCTTAGCCGTTTATTTGTGATTGCATAATACCACTGCCATCGTTCCGTACCAGGCTATGGTTTGGATCCAAGGAATTTGTTTTACTTTAAAATTGTATATAATCAGCCATGCTTATGAGCGCCGGCAGTACGCTCAGCTTCCTCTCCTCTCCGTGCATTCGACAGTACGTAAGAACGGTACGTTCTGACCATAGTACATACTGACACATGCGTAGGGTACTGTCGTTAAGCTCACCAATGAGAACCCGAGAGTGACGTGTCACGTCACTCTCGGGTTCTCATTGGTGAGCTTAACGACAGTACCCTACGCATGCGGTGTCCTTTGGACCTCTGCTCACTTTGCATCGATCTTCTAATTTAACAATAAGATCGACCGGTACCATGCAGATCATGTATATAACCAGACACACCCCACCTACAATAATACTAGGCCTAGTACTCTCGTGTTCTAGTATACTTCTCTGTTATACCCGGTGAATGCCTGACGACGATACAGATGTGTTTGTGTGACAGTACATATGTTAGGGGTTTGTGAACACTTAAGTGACTTAACATTTTTGTGTGTCATTAAGTTTTTTTTAGTTGCATGTATATATGCAAGCAACTGCAAAATGAGTTCCATCACAGCAATAGGTCTGATGGCATCTAACCATCTTCCTGGAGCTAGCCAGCAATCCTCTACAGACGTCTGATGGTAGGTGGGGAGTATGAGGGAGGGAAATTAGCAGAGGGAGTGGTTGAGAGATGTAGGGAGGGGTCAAGAATGGTAGAGAGGGAGGGAAGGGACCACAAGAGGTAGGGGTCATGAGGGGGAGGGATGAAAACAGGACAATAATAAAATTTGGAGTTTTAATTTTCATGTATGTATGTATGTGACTGGATGTACATGTACCTCTGTTCCAAACTGGAAGGTGGTACTATCAGCTGCCTGGAGTCATCTTGCTGAAGCCATCAACACCACTGCCACAGTCATAAGTGATGTTCTGGTGCACACTGCTGTACTTGAGGCGCAGGGGGGATGGAGAGGTCAGCCTGCTAGCATGGAGGGAGGAGGAACATTTTGACTAGGACGTCACACCCATCCTTACATGTTCATGTGTACACAACTGTGCAGTAACATATGTACATGTAACTGCACAATAGCATGTGGTGTTAACTGAGTTACACATATTTGTACATGTACAAACACCTTGATTGCATCCTTAGCAGAGCTCTCATTAGATTTATGATGGCACTTGCCTGGTAAAATGCAGTGATATATAAATATTATACACACATGCAAAAGTGGCACTTGGAAATAAAATATCTTTAAAAGTACCATTTCTCTTTCTCGCCTTTCTTAAAAAATTCTATAACTTGGAGTTTTGCCAGGTCGTCCAAGTTTCCAATATTGCAATCTGTATTGTTTAGGTAGTTTAACTAATCTTGGTGGACATCAAAATAAAAAATTGATATATTATTGTGATCCTACATGTAATGCCACAATTTAGTAGAATGTCCAAATGTTTTATATAATTATAATGTAGATATCATTGATTTTCAGCTGGTGGTTTGTTATTCATGGAGGCATTGATGGCTATAGTCGTCGAATCATATACCTACATTGCTCCAATAACAATCGAGCAGACACAGTTCTGCAGTTGTTTCTTGCATCTGTAAGAGAATTTGGGCTACCAACCGGAATCCGTGCAGACAGAGGTGGAGAAAATACAGAAGTTGTTCAACTAATGCTACAACATCCATTACATGGACCAGGTAGCAATTTATTACTGGTCAGAGTGTCCTGTCACGCAAAAATTGTACCGGGCGAAAATTGTACCGCCCGGTACATTTTCGCAACCAAAATAGTACCGGGCGGTACAATTTTGGTTGCGAAAAGTGTACCGGCCTTGCCAAACGTGTACTGGGTAGTGAGAAAGGACCGTTAGCTATATAGGATGTCAGATTACGTATTCTGCTAGTTTAATACGTGTTGTACACAGTTCGCTGAAATAAAAACTTGAACCTACAGTTATACATGTATATAGTTGGTACTTCTGACACTATATCGTGCACTTCACTGAACATAACATGCATCGGTATTGTAGGTGCAATACATTCCAAAGTAGCTATTTATTTTGCCAACATATCCAACCACTATGAATATGTTAGGCCAATGTAATAGTATAAACTCAATGTACATGCCTGATGCCTCGGTCTGAATCACATTGCTGATTTTGACGAGGATTTTGATAACAGATATCGAATTATGATCTAGCCAATCATATTTTCACACAAAAAAACAACACCCTGTTAGGCTGTTAAGCGTTAAATGAATATTTATACCAAATTTAGAAAGTGCATGTCATTTAGGCAAATTGCAATAACTAATGAGTTGCATCCAAATGCAGCAGAGTCTGATGTGCTTGTATCAGTTAAAAAGCTTAGCACCAATAGCAGGTACGTAGGCAAGGGCCCCCTCCCCCAGTTTTTTTGGGTACCCCTTTTAGTTTTATGTACATGTACAAGCTAGGGTTGTAGTACTGACTCGCTCTGTACACGAAGCACATTGGTACAGTACCGTCCAGAACCTATACATACATGTACATGTATGTAGTACATACGTGAAGAGGATAAAAAAATAATAATCATTAATTTCCTGGGATATTGGGGCTCCGCCCCAGACTCCGGTGGGGAGCTTACAGCGCTCCCCCATACCCCCTAGCTGTTGCAAGAGGGGGATCCGCCCCCTTTGTACCCACTGATCCATTTACCCCCCCCCCCCCCCCCCCCCCCCAGTTTTTCAACTTGTCCTGCTACGCGCCTGTATATATATACGCAATTCAGCAAACATCCCTTCGCCAGGTCTAACCGACAACTTACTTCTAGCTGGTTAAAGCTAACGGTACTTTCTCACTACCCGGTACACTTTTGGCAAGGCCGGTACACTTATCGCAACTAAAATTGTACCGGGCGGTACAATTTTGGTTGCGAAAAGTGTACCGGCCGGTACAATTTTCACCCTGTACAATTTTTGCGTGACAGTCCACAATCAGTGTATTGAGAGGTTATGGAGAGATGTGTTTACACTGTGCACACAATCTGTTCTATACCATGGAAGAGGAGGGGCTGCTAGATTGTGAAAATGAAGTACATGTCTGTTGTCTCCATTATGTATTTTTAAGTCGTATCGATAATAGCTTACAAGTATTTAAGGAGGCATGGAATCAGCATCTTCTAAGTTCTGAAGGCAACCTTTCACCATGCCAGTTATGGATCAGGGGGAATCCAATACAGAAAACATACCTGAGGTATGGCATTTTTGATATTGGAAAAATTGTGCATACATTTTTAAATCACTAAAAACAAGACACAAGCACACAACACTGTATAAACCAGATAGCTTATAGGTGTCTGATGTTTAACACCTACCTAATAATTGTGTGTTTGTTAGCAGAACTCAGCATATGTGCAGCAATCTTATAACTTGCAGGCAATGCCTGAGGTCAAGACTTGACTGAAATACTTCATTTCAACGTTAGGCTACCTGACTTGCTGTGAAGTCCTCTCTACTGTCCCTCATCAGCATGTAGCATGGCCTTGATTGATGAATGTAGAATTTTATTTGAATGTACACTCTAAAGTCATATAGTTTCGGCATGCAGCTGCAGAGCTCTGAAGCTGCATGCCGAAACTATATGACTTTACTGTATGGTGTTGCTATCAACACCATATACAACACCATACAGGTAATATATTGTATGCCTAATAGCTGGTTACTAAGACTTGCCCGCACAATAATATGCTTACCCCAGCTATACTGTATACAGATATGACTTGAAGGGAAATAAATTTGGTACATATACTTACACACATGATTATATGAATTATTTTGCAGGAGGATTTGAATACTTATGGTATCGACTGGAATGGTCCACTTGCTGTTTCGAGAAACGATGATGATTATGAAGTCACAGTACCTTATATTCAATCTATAGCTCCTTTACCAGATGGTGTATTACATGACTTGCAGGAAACTGTTCATCTTCTTGACCACAGTTGTAACCTTGTACATGACAGCTTTGCAATTTGTTAGTAGTAGATTGTGGAGAAAGATAATGCATGTGCATGAATGAAACCTTTTTTTTTCACCGTATTATTTCCTGCATGAAATATTGTCACGTAAAAGTTCATGGTTGTGGAGATACTATCGTTAAACACTGCCTTTTTTTTCTTTCCTTTTTTTTTTTCATGGGAGGGGGCCTGGGTGTTGTACATCATGTGTATAGGGGCAAAATTACAATACAAACCACTTTACATTCACTGTATATTCATTTTGGGAATACTTTTTTTATGTTCATGCAATTACACAGTAATTTTACAGAGGTTTTTAAAATTAAGTGGCTCAGTCCATTATTTCTTTTCTGGTGTATATAACCATGCTGTGGAGCAAGCCCGTTCTGAAGGCACATGCAGTCAAGGCTAAGATACATATGTAGCTAGATACTATACCATGCAGTTTGGTAACATAAGGGAAATAGAATTCACTACTCTATACGGTATCTCCCTCCCTCTCCCCTGCATGCAGCCCCACAGCATGATACTGAGGACGGTTTATGTGTTGGTTCTTGTGTCACCAACAACGCAGCTTCAACTTGAAAACTGTGATTATTGACAAATAATTTGACAATGAAATATCGCGATATCGGCAAAGAACCAGCACTAGCTACAATACAATTCCCTTGAGTGATCGCTCAATATTTCCGAAACATCACCAGAAATTAAATATATGGATACAAAACATTTTATTGTGTCTTGGCCTTGTAAAAGAACATATTAACATTAAATGGAGACACCAAATCTATCTTGTAGAATACAAATACAGTAAGATATCTGAAGCTTCCTCCACTATAGTGCCAGTGGTTGCACTATTGAAAACACTGATGAATGAGGAGGCTAAATATGGGAAGGAGTAATCAAGGCAATACATGCATGCCTACATTTCAGCGATTGTCGAATGGAATAATTCAAAAACTGAGATTTCTTTGCATGTGAATGATGATTTATTCTTAACTTGTCAGTAAATTTTTGGTCTCTTGGTTTGTAAAAAAATTTTTTAGAATCCACAATACATGTAATAGTACACAAAGTTCAATATACATCATAATAAATAATTTTTACTGAAAACATGATAAAAATGTCACTTTGTTGTCCGTGTACAGGGATTGATTGCTGCTCCATCATCAAACCCTAGACCACAATCGCCAATTTGTTGGTCTCTAATTAAATGATCCATTTTAGATACTACCCCCAAATAGCACTTTTAATGTCATAGCTATAGATCCCATTGTGACTAATTCTCTTGACTGGTATACTCTGAGGTATGAGTCTCATTCATAAATTCAAATTCAAAAAACCTTCATCAGTCCCTTGCAGCATGCATGGAGGTATACTTCTGAGATGCACTTCAGTCTAGCTACTAGGATGCACTGCACTTCAAGCTGCTAGGATGAACTGTACTTCTAGCTACTAGCTGATAATGCATGCAGCATAATATTTAATTGTATGTGGAATAAACACCAAAGTAAAACTTGACTAGAATTACAGCGAGCTTATAACCTGCAGGGTTTGTATCCCAATGGCGCTGTGTAGATATATGCAACCTACTTGCTATCAAGGCTCAACATATACTTCACTTAGGCCATGCACCAGATTTTGCTGTGAGGTCTTTGTTGTCCGACTCCCACATGTATATGATGAATTTGACACTGGTCAGTGCGAGAAAGCAAGGGCCATGATACACTGAAAAACATACAGTCCTATATATAATATTCAGTGACCGTGTTTCGCATCCAAATGTATGTAATATTAACATGCAGTATCATTGTTTAAATTAAATTATGCATAATAAAATAGATATCTTACATCCCGTGTTACATGCGTATGATTACTTTGCATCGTATACGTGCATAATGTATTATCTTATACATGTATACATTGCAGGAGGATTTGAATATGTATATGGAATGGTCCACTTTCTGTTTCCAAACAATAAAATGATGATTATGACTCGGTTTGACACAGTGTACAGCACGACTTACGTTCAACCTCTTAACAACCATAGCATTGCATTTGTCAGCTTTGCAGTGATAAATTTGTTGACAGATAAGTGAATCGGTGATTAAATATTAATGTCAGCTTTGCAAGCTGTTACTAGACAATTGTGCCGGGTGAAAAAACAAGTGAATACATTGTATAATTGGGGGTGATTATGAAAAGGCCTCACAATGACACCATTAAGATACAATGGAAATGCACACATAAATTGAACACACAATCTTAGCAATAAGTAAACTACACGTCTAGAAACAATGCACATGACAAAGAGAAATGGACAATGGCTCAAGATCATGTTGGCATAATTATAACTGAACAGGACCTATGCATGGACCCAGCTCAATTGAGAAGAATCAATTCTATATTTTTATTGTTGTTGGATCTTTTTGCATGGAATTGTTCCCAATTGATAACATATACAAGTAAGTACAAAAGCATTCTTTAGAAAGTTGGTGATTTCAAAATTATCCTATATGGAGCTTATGATAAACTACAACTTGCTATATATAGGGCTTTATTATTGTTAGACCCTTGTTTCGCAGTCTTTTATACTCCATCCTATAGCAGCTTGAAGTGCAGTAAATCTAGCAGCTAGAAGTGCATGCTTGACATCTCAAGTTAGTACTCTATAGAAGTACCTCCATGCTTGCTAAAGGTTTTTTTTTAATGAATTGAAACTCATCCCTACCAGTCGGGTCAAATGTGATGCCCATGGGATATAGCTATGACATTACAATTTTTTTTTTTTTTTTGGGGTGGGGGGGGGGGGGGGGGGGGGGAATAGTATCTAAAATGAATTATTTAATTGCCCCAAAATTTTTGGTCCAGGACGATCATTATAAGACCAAAAACATGGTGACAAGTTTTTTTAAAATAATTATTCCTCATTCACAAATTAATCTCAATTTTTATATTGTTCCATTCTGAAATAGCTGAAATGTAGGCTCGATACACCTCTTTTATGTACACATGCTTTGACATATTGTGCTGTCACGGAGGAAAGTGTCCGTCGGAGTAACTTGTCCTAACCGGACATTTTACTCCGGAGTAACCGGACGTTTTACTCCGGAGTAAATTGTCCTAACCGGCTGTTTTACTCCGGAGTAAATTGTCCTAACCGGACATTTTACTCTAGAGTAAATTGTCCCCCAACGGAGTAAGTGGTCCGACATTGTGCCGTAAATTTTGATTTCAAACTATACATAGTCCGCAGCCAGGTGGTGTAAGTTTTGAATCACTACACCGATAAAGGCGATAAGGATTAAGGAGCGCAGCTGGCTTTTCAGATATTGCATGTGACTTATACTACAGCTGCTTAAATGGATGAGAGGACAGATGAACGAGGAACGAGAGTTTTCTGATGTCCACACTCCACAGGTACCCTGCGCCGCTAATGAAAAGTGAATTCTTCCCTCGAAGAAAAGCAAACAGGTATAGATTGTCCACTTGTTAATACAAGTTCAGTAGCACGAGTTACAACTGAGCAATATTTTAATGCATGTATGCTTAGTGAAGTAGACTACTACGGAATAATTGTGTTTAATACTACAGAGTCAGAGTGGAAGTTTTTAAAAAGCAGTACAAGACATGCAAAGAAAGGCATGTGGGTGGAAGTGATACTGATTCAGCAAACACCAGAGGAAGCAAATCATGAAGTCCTGCCACAGTGATCATACTGCTGGTTGGTATCCTAGCTTATAAATAAGGTGTCAGAATTAACGTTTATACTGGCCTAGCTGCATGACAGGTGGCAGCTGTTTTGGCATGTCCAGGGAAAGTGATTAGCATCAAAATGATAAAAGTTTAACAGCAAGAAGGGGAAAATGACCTGGCTTATTTTGCAACAGCTATAGCTCACCCGGCTAATATATGCAACATGGTCATTCTATGTTTCAGCAGAGTGAAATTAGTCAGAATTTATCAAGAGGCCTTGAGAAACATGTTCTCTCCATGCAAGTTTCCAGTGGAGAAAAATGAAGAGAAGAGTTAGTGTTAACTAGCTGAATTAACAACTGAGTATAGAAATTTTCTGAATGCCTATTGACAAAAGGAAAATTATTGACTGTTCAGGATGCAAGGAGTGGTACCACTGTGGACTGTGTGACGGATATTCTAGAAAGAGCCTTAAATGAGTTGGATTGTGTGTGGTCAAGTACTTCATGTAAGTGATGAAACTGAATATGAATACTGACCTATATAGCTCATAAACATTGATTGTGATACTGCTCATTCCTGTCCTTGATGTATTAATTTATGTTATGGCAGTTCATATTGAAATCATAGGGCACATCAATTCGTGGCGAAGAGCAAACTGTCCTGGGACAAATTTAATTCCTTGGCCTATGAGTTAGTTCAGAATTTAACTGACATCTATACTTTACGAAACTTGTATAGGTCATGAGGGTAAATTGTCCCCCCCCCCCTCCCCCCCGTATAGAATGTAACTACATTCCACACTAGGATGACTTGCCCGATTGTTTTCCTATACTGTTCTTCCTGCCTAAAGTGTTCTCATTATGTCATCCAAACTAATAACATCTGCACAGCTGAACAGTGATGATAATGATAGCTCATTACTGAAGTACGTGTCTCAATAATAAAAAAGCACTATCAGACAAGATCTTTATTAGTTAATCAGCTCACAATTTTTATAATTTGCTAATCTTTAGCCGATAAGGTGAAGTGCATGCAGAAGGCATATTAATCTATTATTGGGACACATATCATGCTAAGTAAAGGCAGGCGGTGAAATGTCTGCATCCGAATGTTTCTTATAATATTATTCAGTACCGTTTGAATGGGACATACTGGTGTCGGAGGAATGGCTGTCCCCCTGGAAAAAGTGTCCCCCCGGACATTCGTTCCTAGGTACAAATGTCCCCCCGGACACTCGTACCTAGGAAAAAATGTCCCCCCTGGTAAAAGTGTCCCCTCAATAAATTATTGTTTTTGAAATAAAATCGTTAATTGGCAACGATAAAGTGACGGTTGGAGCTAGAACTTTTTCTTGCGAAGTGTTTCATGGATTTCGACGACATTTTTGGCCCATGGTCACTACCCAACTAGTCTCGTACCCAGACCCACCAATGCCACCATGAGGTAAGCATTTATCGCTTACAGTATAAACACTACGGCAGTAGTGTTTATAGCTAAACGCTTACGTCATTGTGGGTCCGAGACTACTACCCAACTGCATTGTCCAAAGACCAAAAACGTTCCTTAATTTCGGCGAAAGGCGACAGAAACCTACAATGTGGAGAACTATGGAGGATTGAGATAACGACCAATGATGAGCAGCGAAAGATAATGGAAACATGCATTCTGATGGTTTTTTGACATAAGTCCTTATCTGTTTACATGTAGGCCAAGGCTTTGAAGAAAAGCTGTACGTTAGACGCGCAAACTTAATTTGCTGCATGAACAGCGATTTATACCTACGTGTAGGCGGGAAAAGGTTGGTCCGCAGCTTTCGCCTTCTAAGAAAACTCTTCCAAATATAGTTTCATAGCCTGATAAATCTCATTACCCTGGCTAAAAAGTAGTTGGGCGTGGCCCGCCCTTCGCGAAAGGTCGGGTTGGAAGCCTCTACCAAGATTTGGAACGGGGATTTGTTCTGCTGCAACGGGGATTGGGTAACAATATCAACAATAGGATGTTCCTTAGGCTAGGAGAAGTTAAAATGTTTGATAGTTTGATGCCCAAAGGACTTACCAGACAGAGCACAGGAACAGATAGCATGTATTCTTTGCACACGTGAGAAAACCCTGCAAGTGAAGCTATATGTCCAGTACAGAGACAAGCAGGAACTTGTGACCTCACTATGCAATGGAATTTGACCTACAGCAATGGTATATAATCAAAAGTGAATGCGTAAGCATCTCTTACAATGCTTGGTTAATGGCAAGATGACTGAATTCCCTGGAAGGAAGAGAAAACCAAGAGCCAAAAAGTCGGCAATAATTCCTGTTCATGTGTTTTGTAAGTGCAGACAACCTGAATGTGGTGAAATGGCAGAATGTGATCAATGTCATGAATGGTTCCATACGAAGTGTGAAAGCATTAATTCCAGATAAAACATGGTATCGCGCAAAGTGAATGCTGTTCTCACTAGAACATTGCATGCGTTTGTACGATGACTTGAATTCATTCCTAGCTCTTTCATACACGATGTATTATTTCCATTCATCGATCGATATCGAACGTTTTTGCTCATTTAATTGCTTAAATGTACATACATATATTATTTCTATTCAACTTGCATAATGTAAGTGAAGCGATATCGAATATTAATTATCGCGCGCGAAATTTATCTTGGGGGACATTTTCTCCTAGGCAAAAATGTCCCCCACTAGGGGGGACATTTCTACCAGTGGGGACATTTTCTCCTAAGCAAAAATGTCCCCCCGGACATTCTTTCCTAGGAACCGTTGTCCGGGGGGACAGTGGTACCTAGGAAAAATTGTCCGGGGGACAGCCATTCCTAGGAAAAAATGTCCGGGGGGACAGTGAAAGGGGGGGACAGAATTTCCTACGACACTGGCAACATTTTTGGTCAAGGAAAGCTGATGCTTACAAGCAATATAGATTATTAACTCTTTGACAGTCAACACGGATAACGTAATTAATTGATTATTTGCCGGTAATGTTTTTAATAATGGCTACCCGTACGGCCGTTGCTTAGTAGTCGCTGTTCTCGAAGAAGCTCACGGTTAGCCTCCTTAAAAAAGATACTATCTATGAAAGAAGAGTGTTTTATGATGCTTGTTATGATATATGGTGTACTAGCTTGAAAACAATCGGCAGCTACCAAGACCCGATTTAGGTCGAGCGAAGCGGGCAGGGATTCGAAGCCGTATATTGCGCATACTACGAAACAGTTGATAAAAACACCATAGTTCTATTTCTTGTTGTTACATCTAACGTCCAGACGTTTTAAAAGGCTTTGCTCGCCCATGTTTTAGTAGAAAAGGCGGGTGCTAATTCGAAGCTGCTGGTGACGATAGAGACGCCATTACGTGTACAGCTGCAGCTGTTAGTTCCCGCTTTCCTTTCAATTAAAAACCAACGCTCCGGTCATAGCTCTATGCCACTAGGGCTTATTGGTACACGGAGCGTGTAACCGTGCGACACAGACTGGTTTTCTATATGTGTGCATACATATATGCACTTGGCGGTTAATGCGAATTAATTTTTAGTATATATGTATGCACTTGGCGGTCAAAGAGTTAAATTTATAAATCATATGGATTATGCTAAATAACAAACTGATTAATGGATCAGGGAATTACCTATATACCAATCAACACTGTCAGAGGATGTAACAGTAAGTGGCAATTACTTCCAATGCGTGTGTGTACTTTCCGTAACTGCATGATCAGTAATTACATGTAAGCTTAAGGTTCATCTTCGCTACTTGTCCAATTAACACTCCATGCAACATGGGGGATTTAGGCGGTACAGGTTGCAATATTTCTATCTTCATATCACTGAACAGGCTTGGGTAGTAAAAGGACATCCAAGTTTGGGAATAACCTTTGCATTATGTAACCTTATTCCTGAAGTATGCCAGGCACGACAAACAATGTGAATTTGTGTTTATGTGACATTAGTATATACACTCAGACTATATGGATCCTATTTATCTCAATATATTTCAGACTCTCATATCAGATTTCAGCCATGCATTATATATTTTTTTTTAATGAAATGCTCGTGTATGTGTTAAGTAATGCTTTCAACTGGTGAGAATTTAAAGAACAAGAGCTCCACTTGCTGAGTACAGTGTGTGATACAAAAATACCACCAGTCCACCACTTCATACCCATATCATATTGGGGTTGCATAAAAGGTTTCCCAGCTTTGAAATAAATGTAATATATTAATATGCACAAGTAGGTTACCAGAATACAATGTTAAGTAGCAAGTAGATTGTGATATTATTTATCTTGGCGCGAATTATTGGCCAGCGTTTAGCTGCTAGTACTGACTATGAATCTATGACACCGGCTCATTCAAGGCCTTTTTAAAAATCATCTTTTTATATTGCTTCGAAACTTGCCTAAACTTTAAATAGCAAGTTTGCTCCATAGTTGTTAACGTTTGACATCAGTCATGACATGAACTGTTCAACGTTTTATCCGAAACTACTTACCAGCATCAAATGAATTCACCGTAGACCACAAAGCCACGTGCGCGTATTAAAATGGCGTCGCGACAACAACAAACGCTCGCAGTCCGACCTGGCAGACCAGGGTGCGAAAAGCACTTGAACACTGCAGTAATACTCCGTTGTGGAAATTTGAAGTCATCATTAAGATGGTACATGATGAAACCCGAGCTCACAGCGACGTAATTGGTATTAACGTGTTTTTAAAATATTAACAGATGACGAGGAAAGGGGCTCAGATTTGTTTGTGGATCTGATCCCATGCAACATCAGGGCTCAATATGGATGTGGCTTTGCTATGACGTAAGTCAAGCGCATGTAAGAAACAGTGGTTGTTCTGAAAGATGAAATGGGGAGAGCTAGAGAGAGCGGGAGGGAAGACACGTGGTATCACCTTGATTTACGTGCATTATTCCCCTTCATTAATTTCACTATGTAAGGTGCTGCACTATTTGTGTACTGCACGTAGCAGTAGGGTTTCTGAGCTAAGCTTCTGCTGATCATTACCCATGCAATGCAACAACATAGTTGATTACATCATTTCTGTGTTGTTTGGAAGTTAGGTGTTCTATTTCAGTTTGGGGAGGCTGTATGACATTGATGAGCAATGTGGGTTGCATGGTAGAAGCACATGCAACTATCATTGTGTGCTATCTCTGGTCTGATGTCATCCTAACCTTATCCCCCCCCCCCCCCCCTTAGGAGATGAATTTGATGCTGTGTCAGTGTAGGGCATGGGGTCCACCTACAGCATTGTGAACTTTCAGTGTGCATCAAAGTCAGGCTACACAACACAAGTTGATGCCCACTGAGTGATTGTGTGTGTGGGACTGTTGTGGATATGAGGATGGTAAGTGTTCTGTGTGGGGAAGCTATGTGATATATTGTATATGATGCATGTGTGAGGTATCATCATTTGTGCAATTTTGTGATATTTTGTATCGAAATGAATTTGATGTGTAGGGCATGTGGTCCACCTTTGAGTTATTAAGTGTGTGGACGAAAGTTGCTAAACGTGAACGAGACAGCACTTGCGAGTAACTTTAACGTGAACAAGACAGCACTCTTGTGGGTACTCACTTGTGCTTGCGTACATGCATATCAGTACTTTTTAACCAAGCCATGTAACTTATTACTTACGCACATGCATATTGTTTATGCTGCATGCATATTAACCGCTAGAATTTTCACCTGCACCAAGTGCAGGTATAAGTATTGGGCTACCTGCGTGCTGAAAAAAGCAGCCTGTATATTTCAAACCCTGTAAATTCTACTAAGGGGGGCTCAAAGCTCCACACGCGCACATACTGGCCAGACTGTCCATGCAGCATGGCAATAGTTAGCTCTTTGACTTGGATTCACTAAATGGTATACAGCGAGTGAAGGAATACATACATCATATGGGACAGTTTCCGAGAAAATAGCCCTTCGTTTATGATTATAAAATCTTATAAAATTGCTTTGCATTTGAATCATAATAACTTCTGAATGGTTAAGGCTATCGACTTCCTATTTTCAACACTTTGTACCACACCATTTCTCTATGGTAAAATACATTTTGGGGTCTTGCACTTGCTCCGTGCCAGTATTGCAACGTCCGATACCCCACCGGGTTCAAACCCGCCATAACTTTCTGTAGGAGTAATCAAATCACTTCAAATTAGGTTTGTGAGTAGAGAGGTCCTATATCTATCGATTTGTTATGCCATCCGTTACGGAGATACAGTTGAACAAACTACGTGCACGTTTTCCTGCTTGATTCGCACCAATGTTATAATCCCCGCCTCCCCATACATTGAGCGGAATGCAATTTGCCCAAATCAGTGGTGTGAATCGAGCGCAAAAATGTGCACGTTGTTTGTTCAACTGTATCTCCGTAACGGATGGATAAAAATTAACGAACAGAACAAATAGATAGATATAGGACCTCTCTACCTACAAACCAAATTTGAAGCGATTTGATTACTCCTACAGAAAGTTATGGCGGGTTTGAACCCAGTGGGGTATCGGACGTTGCAATACTGGCACGGAGCAAGTGCAAGACCCCAAAATGTATTTTACTGTAGAGAAATGGTGTGGTACGAAGTGTTGAAAATAGGAAGTCGATAGCCTTAATCGTTCAGAAGTTATTATGATTCAAATGCAAAGCAATTTTATAAGATTTTATAATCATAAACGAAGGGCTATTTTTCTCGGAAACTGTCCCATATGATGTATGTATTCCTTCACTCGCTGTATACCATTTAGTGAATCCAAGTCAAAGACATTGGTTGTACATAATTAGTGGTGAGTAGTGTGACCGTCATAGACCTAAAATGCAGAGAAAAAATAATACATTTACATACATGTACATCTAGAAATAGAATTATAGTTGCCTCCTCAATGACTTCCCCTTCATTTGAATGTCGGCAAACTGTTCGCCCATCTTCTAAAAATCAGCTGGTGACCCAGTTTGCCAATGAATGCAATAAAGCTATCAACATCTTTGGGATCTGAAAAAGCCTGCTCAGACTCATATTTGTAGGCCATATAGGCATCGACAGTGCAGATCCCGGTTCCAAACATGTGATACCACCAACAGTCAGTGTACCATGTCACATCACATTGCCAGCGAACCTTGGTGCAATATCAATTGCACTAAAGTTTTTACAATCATGTGCGGTTGTTTTGACATGCTACCTCTTATGGTGACATGGGTGAATGCTTGGCTGTGGAGCCGCAGTTTGATATGATGAATTTGAGGTTCTTCTTGGCCTGTATGGACAGTTGTTGCCTCAAGCAGAATGTGATCACCAATTCATATCCTCAGACTCTCCTGTAGCCCACATGGTTAATAAATGCTTAGGGAAACCTTAAGTTGCTCCATGGCTGTTTAGAGCCTCCAGTGTTTTCACAGAGGAAAAGGCACTATTGACATGTACAACATGCAAGGATCCAAAATAGTGCTATGTTAATCGTAAGGTGCCCCCCCCCCCCCCCCCCCCCCCCCCCGTCATTGCATCACATGCAAGCCAATCTCATTCGTCCTTGTATGCGCTGAACATTTCTTATTTTACGAGCACTAAAGGAATTGTTTGTACATGAGGCATTGAGGTTAATAATAGCCTTTGTAAGGATTCTTAAGAGTTGTACTTAGCGCAATGCAGTTCAATAGCACCTTGGCATTACATATAGCAATCTTGAACATAGGACATAGGTACTTAATATTGCTTCAAGAAAAAAATGAGAAAAAAGTGTCCATTTATAGTTGGTAGTAAAATCTAGGCTTCAAATTGATATTGGCACGTACTTATCTGTTCCTAAGCTGAATTTGAAAGATAGGAAGGTAGCTATAGATGCCAGCTGTGCATGTAAAAAAAAAAAAGGTCACAAAGGCACTTATGTAGAAAAAGATAATAGTCTTGTTTACATAAGTGGTTAGAATTGTGGTCAACTCATAAAGCATGAAATCATTGAGGTCAAGAGTTAATGATTTATATCCTTACATATGTGTTAGTATGTTTAGTATTTTGTTTCTGAAACTCAGACACATGTGTGATGGATTGGTTAAGATTGACCCCTCTATGTGTTCTGCACTACCACTAAAGTAATTAAGGAAGTAATTTCATTGGACCCGCCCCCCGGTCACAAACTTGTTCTCTTTGATTACTTGTATCACCGGCTCCTTGTCACTGCTGAGGGTAGTTTCACTTTCCAAATGACTAAAAGAGGCCTTCGGCATCCTCATCAAGATTGCAACAATTCCGCTTTCTTTACTGTTGCATCACTCAAACTAAGCCTTCTTTATCAATGCCCCGAACTGTTGTGCCATCCGACCACTTTATGTGATTCCGACACTGGTGACCTGCTCCGATGACCTGTGCAACACTTCTAGAACAATTCTAATTCTTTTTATTTCATTTTAAATCTTTCCTACAACAGCATCACCAACAATGAAGTTGTTTCTCATTTTCGCTGTAATGCCCACAAATTGATGGATGTGCAATGTCTAGATGCTTTTATCTTGTGACACAAGATGAAAGATAATGGAAAACCAAGTAGCATGCGCTAAATACTAAATAAGACGAAACATTATTAGAGTTTTAAAAGCAGCCATTTGTTATTTTTCAGCACCTTAGTTAGTCCTAGGGCGATTGGAGGTTAAAAAGGTTGAAGTATATTATGACTGAGGTTTCTAAAGATGTTTCAGTAATAGAACAATGCACGAATTTGCTCATGTACATGTAGGCCCTTTCAAAATGGGTGTGTACCTTATAGGCAAACCAATATGACCTAATAACACTGTATTGTATATATAAACCACATATCCACTGTTGTGGGCAAACCTGGTAAATGTTTTGCATGTACCAAGTAGTGTAATTTAGGCTACCAAAAAATGTACCACCTGTATGGTACAATTTTTGTGTGCCAGACTGTGGATATGAGAATAGCAGGTGTTCAGTGTGGGGAAGCTGTGTGATGAACCTTGTATATGGTGCATGTGTGACAGAGTAGAAGCATACAATGTATGCAATCTCTTGTGTGATGTCATCTTATTCACCCCCTCCTCTCCCGCACAAACAGTGTTGGTGTAGGGAATTGAGTCCACCTATAACATTGTATGTTGTGACCTGCTGGGCATCTTGAGCACATTCATTGTGCACCACTGGCTACCAATAAAGGTGGATATGAGGATGGTAGGTTTTCTGTGTACTAATATTGTGGGGATGGTGTAAAATCAGTGATTGGGTAAGGGTGTGCAAGCAAATAATACCCATAGTACAGTATAGCATGCATGCAGTTTAATATAAAGGATTGGACGGTACTATTGTAGTGTGGGTTGTATTGTAGACGCTTATGCAAGTATTATTATATCACCTATTCTCCCCTCTCCCTTCAGCGCAGAGATGGTTTTTATGCTGCATCAATGCATAATCATATATATCAGTGAGGATGTCTAGTGGTGCTGTGGGAACCTAGTGGGATCATCCTGGTGTTCACAGTGGATAGATCAAGTGGAGGTGGTAACTACTCTGCTGTGGCAACAGTTGCTGTTCCTGCATCCCCCAGTTACCTTGGTAGCCAGATACTGTAGCTGCAAGCAGCATTGGTTCCACCAACCCCAAACACACAAGTAGGTTTGCAGCATGTCCTTGCCAGATTGAGTAGGCTGTGGGCTTGTAAACTCTTTTTTTTGTGGAACAGGGGTGTATTTATTTTTATGTCTACAAAACTTACTTGCAATTCATGAGGAAACAATCTAGGATTTCAATTAGGACAGTTTCAAGGCAGGGGGAGGATTTGGGAGGGGATGTGCCCTCCCACACAAAGTTTTAATGTGATAGTTGGTTTATGCAGCCTCATACTAGCACTAGCTTTGCAGTGCATTGTACTGCGATATTCAACCAATTAATTTTACCTTTAATCCCCCGTTGTCCTACGCGTAGGACACAAGTAATTAATTTTTAGCAAACTCACATAAGCAGAGAACAAATCAAAATATCATTGTATTGTAGAAATGGTTATCAAGTCAGAAAATACTGGTGCTTCCTTGCAATTCAGATTCAACTACAGTCAATAGTGCATTGCTAAAAGATGCATTTTCGGTAAATCGCAAACCAACTTCAAGTACCAACACATAATGTTACAAAGAGCAGAATAACATGTTAACTGAAAACAGCACTAAGGAAATAAAAATGTACATTGTAGATTTGGAATTTGCTAGCTCAACAAATGTATGAAGGATAGGTATTTGTCAATCGCTTGTTGCTGGAATAGCAAATAGAATGGACAAAATCTTGAAAACGTACAGTGCGTTTTTGGTAAATATAGCAAAACCAATCACTGCCATAGACTGTTTTAAGTAGCACACACATCACGCTTAAAAAAACATTCAAAAAAAGTTATACTTGTTGCATGTACGTTTTCTTTTTTCTGTGAGAATTAAATTCTCCAATGCATTTTTAACCGATTATACGCGGAAGACTCAAATTTGAGTCCAATAATTATTACGCGTAAAACGCGGTAGACTCAAATTTGAGTCCAGCTGTATACACTACGGTACATGGAGCGCCGTCCACAGTCGGTGGTTCGTTCGGTTCTGAAACTTGCAAAGCGGTAATCACCAGTCCCTATACTGTTCATTTTATTATCGAACGAGTGGGCTTGCTATTGTGGGTTTCTTGCTACACTGTGGACAAAGTAAACAATGAAGCAATGAATAACATTCCAATGATAATATAATTTGATAGAGGATGACAAAGCGCTCGCGCAGGATGGACCGTGAAGAGGTCTTGGAAACTTTTAGATAGGGATGACGATGTCCTGGAGAGCTTTTGTAGCGAGCCTGACGAGCTTGATGAACCTGTTGATCTGCAGAAAGGACACACAATGGCAGTCTCTGCAACGTAGTGTAGTACATGACTATGTGTTTATCTGACATGAAAGGTTATATGGCTAATTGCCAACTAAAAAAAAATGCTATGTATACTCAGTATGTGTGTGAGGGATTGTGCGTTCAAAGGGTGGTATGAACAAGGGGTATATATAGAGAGGGTGTGGGTATGTACAAGGGACGTGTGTAGAGGGTGTACAAGGGGTGTGTGAGGGAGTGTGTGTACAAGGGATGTGCGAGGGAGTGTGTGTACAAGGTGTAGTGTGTGTACAAGGTGTAGTGTGTTTACAAGTGGTGTGTGTACAAGGGGTGTGTGTAAGGGAGTGTGTGTACAAGAGTATGTGAGGGTGTGTAAGGGAGTGTGTGAGGGAGTGTGTGTAGAGAGGGAGTGTGTACAAGGTGTAGTGTGTTTACAAGAGGCGTGTGGAGAGGGTGTGTGAGAGGTGTGCATAGAGGGTAGGTGTGTGAGGTGTATATTAGTAAAGTGGGTGGTGTGCATTGCACTGTGTAGAATGGCAAGAGTGTGACAAAGTTTATGTGTGTAGATTAGATGTGTGTGATAAGGGTGTGTGTGCAGTGGGTGGATGTGTACATGCAGTGAGGGATTGCAATTGGCAGGTGGTGTGCAGTGGAGTGTGAGTATGACAAGAAGTTGGATTGATAAAGAGTGCACAATGGGTGGTGTGTACAAGGTTGTGTGAGGGAGTATACGTGTGTACAAGGGGTGTGTAGAGAGGGTGTGTGAGGGAGTGTGTACAAAGGTGTAGTGTGTTCACAAGTGGTGTGTGTGCAAGGGGTGTGTGAGGGAGTGTGCAGTGTGTGTGAGGTGTGTGAAAAGAGGGAGTGTGTACAAAGGTGTAGTGTGTTTACAAGTGGTGTGTAGAGAGGGTGTTTCCAAGGGGTGTGTAAGGGAGTGTGTATTGAGAGGGTGTGTGAGGGAGTGTGTACAAAGGTGTG
>OX442416.1:0-40186 GCA_949361645.1 Spongilla lacustris | reverse complement strand
AACATTAATACCCTTTTCGTGACACAAGCGTACGCGTCGCTGGCTGATCATGAAACTCACCGGCTGATACATGAAGCGTCTCAATATTGGAGCAGTACCGTATGGCCATGATGTTTAGCTCGAAGTGGAGGATAAACAAAAGAGTGGTAGAAGCCAACAAGGCTGGTTTCAGTTGTTTTCGCCCAAATACGTTATACCCCGCTCGTATTAGAAGTTAAACAAGAAAGAGCTCCCCCCCCCCCCCCCCCCCCCCCTCCCCCCCCTCCCCCCCCCGCTCGTAGTAGAAGTTAAACAAGACAGAGAAGAGAACTAACAAGGCAGCATGGTTTTGGTTGTTTTGCTTTTAAAAACTTACGTGGTACACACAGACCCTATACCAGGGTTGCCGAAGGCCAGCCCGGCCTGCCAGCCCGGCCTGCCAGGCCGGACTTTTAGCTTGGCCTGGCAGGCCGGACCGTGACCTGACAGGCCGGCAGGCCGGGATCCACCCACTTATTATAATAAATTATTCATTCATTTCGCGATGTCTATAGCTATATATGGGACAGTTTCCGAGATAACTATCTATGTTTTATAACATTTGAATTGCTGTATCTGCCGAACAATAAAGGCTATCGACTACCTATTTTCAACACTTCATACTACACCATTGCCCTAGGGTAAAATACCTTGGGTAAAATACATTTTTGTGTCTTGCACTTGCTCAGTACCATCATTGCAACGTTCGATACCCCACCAGGTTCAAACCCAACATAACTTTCTGTAGGAGTAATCAAATCGCTTCAAATTCGGTTTGTAGGTAGAGAGGTCCTATATCTATCGATTTGTTCTATTCGTTAATTTTTATGCCATCCGTTACGGAGATATAGTTGAACAAACTACGTGCACTTTTTTCCGCCGGCTCTATACGCGGCAATGATATAATCACCGCCTCCCATACTTTGAGCGTGACGCGATTTGCCCAAATCATCGGCGCGAATCGAGCGGGAAAATGTGCACTTACGTAGTTTGTTCAACTATATCTCCGTAATGGATGGCATAAAAAGTAACGAATAGAACAAATCGATAGATATAGGACCTCTCTACCTGCAAACCGAATTTGAAGCGATTTGATTACTCCTACATAAAGTTATGTTGGGTTTGAACCTGATGGGTATCCAACGTTGCAATGATGGCACGGAGCAAGTGCAAGACACCAATGAAAATGTATTTTACCATAGAGCAATAGTGTAGTACGTAGTTATGAAAATAGGAAGTCGATAGCCTAATAATACCATATATGATTATAGTAATATAGTTATTATGGTAATGGTTACAATTTATAATTACAAATTACAGATACAGAAACTGAGTCTGAGATATATAACATGCAGTGATATCGATGCAAACAGCGCGCTTGCTATCTAAATACTTGTAATTAACCATGCATTGTGCTTCAGCATGACACACGCCTCCAAACGTTGAGGGAGAAGGTTCCATCTCTGGCGCTGTTGAATCAGCTTAGCTCGCGAAAACACCCGCTCGGATGGAGCTGAAGAAGTATGAATTTTTAATAAATTGTTTAATAATATCATAATGTTTTGTGGCTAGCCATGAATTTTTAATAAATTGTTTAATATTATCCGACCTGGCAGGCCAGCCTGGCAGGCCGGGGCTGTCAGGCCGGCCGGTCACAGGCCGGACCCCGGCCTGACTTTCGGCAACCCTGCCCTATACCCCCCCTTCCGGTTCTTGTTAGGACACCGGTTCTTAAATGGATAATTACCCTTACATTGTAGCTAACAATACTACATCCATGACTTATTTGTCAAAGCAGAAGTGTAAACATTGTATGCATGGTATTCAAATAAACATTTTACAGGCGTTAGGCAGACATGATTTCTATCAAGCAGGACAAAATTTATTCTCTTGTCGACCCTCTTATGCTTCTCCTAATTAATTCGTGCTGCTGTTCTGTGCATTCGTGGAAGCAGGTCATCACATCGCCACCCTATTCCTATTTACGAACATGACCTTACCCTTGC
Source organism: Spongilla lacustris (assembly GCA_949361645.1). Taxonomy (NCBI): domain Eukaryota; kingdom Metazoa; phylum Porifera; class Demospongiae; order Spongillida; family Spongillidae; genus Spongilla; species Spongilla lacustris. The sequence goes on along the minus strand of OX442416.1, from coordinate 38,162 downwards.
CACTGTTGAGGGTAAATACCATACTCAGTCTAAAAATCTATCAGTGACCCTTTTGTTTCTATGCATTCATTTGTACAATATGTGCAACTTTAATTAAAATTAGTAGCAGGAAAAAAATTAACATGCATGGAGATACATTTGAACAAAGTACGTCCACTTTTCCCGCTCGATTCGCGCCAATGATTTTGGCAAACCGCGTCCCGCTCAATGTATGGGAGGCGCGGGGATGATAACATTGGCGCGTATCAAGCGGGAAAAAGTGCACGTAGTTTGTTCTACTGTATCTCCGTAACGGATGGCATAAAAATTAACGAACAGTACAAAGGTACAGGACCTCTGTACCTACAAACCGAATTTGAAGCGATTTGATAACTCCTACAGAAAGTTATGGCAGGTTTGAACCCGGTGGGGTATAAAACGTTGCAGTACTGGTACGGAGCACGTGCAAGACACCAAAATGTATTTTACCATAGAGAAATGGTGTGGTATGAAGTGTTGTAAATACGAAGTAGATAGCCTATAAACCGTTGGGAAGTTTTAGCGATTCAAACATAAGGAAATTTTATAACATTATAAATATAAAAGCGAGTTACCATTTTCGCGTGAACTGTCCCAATTATATATATATATATATATGGGACAGTTTCCACGAAAATGGCCCTTCGTTTATAAGTATAAAATCATATAAAATTGCTTTGCATTTGAATCGTAATAACTTCCGAATGATTAAGGCTATCAACTTCCTATTTTCAACACTTCATACCACACCGTTTCTCTACGGTAGAATACATTTTGGGGTCTTGCACTTGCTCCGTGCCAAAATTGCAACGTCAGATACCCCATCGGGTTCAAACTCAACATAACTTTCTGTAGGAGTTATGAAATCGCTTCAAATTTGGTTTGTAGGTGTAGAGGTCCTATACCTATCGATTTGTTCTGTTCGTTAATTTTTATGCCATCCGTTACTGAGATACAGTTGAACAAACTACGTGCACGTTTTCCCGCTTGATTCGCGCCAATGTTATAATCCCCGCCTCCCCATACATTGAGCGGAACGTAATTTGCCCAAATCATTGGCGCGAATCGAGCGCGAAAATGGGTACGTAGTTTGTTCAACTGTATCTTTGTAATGGATGGCATAAAAATCAACGAACAGAACAAATCGATAGGTATAGGACCTCTCCACCTACAAACCGAATTTGAAGCGATTTCATAACTCCTACAGAAAGTTATGTTGGGTTTGAACCCGGTGGGGTATCGGACGTTGCAATTCTGGCACGGAGCAAATGCAAGACCCCAAAATGTATTCTACCGTAGAGAAATGGTGTGGTATGAAGTGTTGACAATAGAAAGTTGATAGCCTTAACCGTTCGGAAGTTATTACGATCCAAATACATAGCAATTTTATATTATTTTATACTTATAAACGAAGGGCCATTTTCGTGGAAACTGTCCCATATATATATATATACAGGGTGTCTACGAAAGAACGCAACGCTTTTGAACGGGAATAACTTTTGATAGGATTAAGCAAAAAATCTCATATTTTGAAACTGAGTTGGTCGGTTTCCTCAAATTTTTTTCCATCCTTTTAATTGATACATTATTAATCATGCTAATTAATTTTAATAAGCACAATAGATTAACTGATTTTGAAAGTTCGTATGTGTTCACGTATCGATTGTGAAGCTTCGTTCAAAATATTGGATTTTTTTCACATTCACAACTAAAACTGCAACCCTCTACCTATTTCTCTTCGCGTACGCATGCGCACACGACCTCGTCCTAAGACTTAATTCTGTGATAAAATAACCAATCTCAATCACGTGATACAATTCGGAGGCGGATCTTCTTTTTTATTTTAATGCAATGCCCCACCTCCTTCGTGGGTGTTACGAGTCAGTGCCAATTAACATGTTTACATCCGATGTAGTGCGCACCAATTAGCACTATCGTACAGACAGGCACTAAACCGAGCGGCAGGTACTACGGGTTGATATGAATTTGACATGTAATGCCATTCTGTGAGTTAGGAAACGGAGACGCACACGTTAAACTGTTATTACACAGTACACGCAAAAATGTGCTGGTTGGTAGACTATCGATCAAATTCTTAGGTATCTGACTAATGTTTCAAGCCTGCAGCTAGGTTTTAGATAAGTTATTGTTTTTTTTCTTTAAAGAGAAGGCATCCCACATCAATTTTTTTTAACGACTTAGACAAGCCACTGCACGATGGTTTCATTTTCATTGTATTACTTTGCAAGCCTGTTAGCTGGGTATGGTTGATTTATGTGATTTCATTTCATGGCATTCAGTAATGAAAATTTTGGATGATTAGGATGACTTGTTTTTTTTGTTGTTGTTGTTGTTGCACACAAATGAGCCTATTAGCTGGTTTTCAAATCATGTCTGTGTGTGCATAAATATTGGTGGATGCTTTGCTTTAGTATAGACTCTTGTTATGTACCTTTAAAAAGACAACTTATGAGGGTGTAGTTTAATAATGTTGCAAGCTTTTGTGTATAGAAAATGATTATGGTACTTGGAATTTGCAAAAGCATCCTTTGACATTAAGTTGCAAGTGCAATACGGACTATGATAGGGAAGAATGTTATTTAAGAGGATCATAGTGTATGTTAAAGAATGTTCTTGGAAACCTGTGAGCTTTTAGCTGTGTCTATTGTTTCTTTGAAAGTAAGGTTAAGGTAATCTCTGTTTAAAAATACACCTGCAGGTTTTGGATGTTGGGGAATGTTGCAGTTTTCGTTTAAAGAAAGGTGTGCTTTGCATCATTGTTTAAAATTCTTGCTGTTGCTTATGTGCTGGTTGGTAGACTATCGATCAACATGTTTCAAGCCTCCAACAAGGTTTTAGATAAGTTTTAAGAGAAGACATCTCAGATCAAAAAAAATTTAACGACTTAGACAAGCCACTCATGGTTGCATTGTCAATGTGTTACTTTGCAAGCCTGTTAGCTAGTTCCCATATCATGGTGTGCTTAAGTAAGGGTAGGGTTGATTTATGTGATTTCATGGCTTCAGTAATGGAATTTGCTTGCAACAAGTTGTAATTTTATATAGCTATTTCCTTACCATAATGTGTGCTAACTGCTGCTTATGGATATAGACCCTCTGCTTTAAGAGTTCCTTCATGCAGAGTGTGCTTAAATTTCTAATTTTGCAACCCATTAGATGATCGATTAGAGATGAATCAAAAAATCCTTTTTTTAAAGCACCTAAGATGAGTGCTGTTTTTTAAGATAGGTTGTGCTTAATAAAGTCATGAGTCCTATAGCTAGTTACTACAAATGTAGATCACAATCTGTGCTGTTGCTTAAGCATGGATACTAGGCTTCCATGTCTAGGAGATACCTGTTATGATTTGAAGAATTACTTTAGTATCGACTAATGTTGCAAGTGGTTTTGTGATGCTTGGATTTAAGAGTGGTGTTATTTCGCCATGTTGTGAGCAATTGTGTGTCGAATTAGTGGTAGCATAAAAAGGGTTAAATGTTTGGGAATTCAGCTGTACGTCTTAAGAAAGCATCATGTTTTGTTAGCTACATGTAGTTCACAGATTATAATATGCTTATGAGTACTACATGTACATGTACATGTACAGTTGCAAGCCTAGCTTTTAAAAGTTCGAATAAAAGTGTGCCTTCCTACCCCATCCTGTCTCCTCTTGGTCTTAAAATAATTTTCTGTATTTGATGCGTGAGTGTTGCTTATGAGTACTACCTGTTGAGGACCCAGTATAGCTAACCATCTTTTCATTGGTGAACCAAGGCTTCCTTCTTTCGTACTGCTTCTTGTTCCCTCTTGATCTTTTACAATTCTCTACATGTTTGTTGTGTGAGTAGTATAGCTAACCTTTTAGTTCCTTAACTAGGCTTCCTTCTTTCCTACAGTCCCTTCCTATCCCCCTCGATCCTTCTCTTTGTATGATGCGTGAGTGTTGCTTATGAGTACTACCTGTTGAGGACCCAGTATAGCTAACCATCTTTTCATTGCTTAACCAAGGCTTCCTTCTTTCCTACCCCTTCCTGTCCCCTATAGATCTTAAAATCCTACCATGCAATTCTCTGTGTTTGGTATGGGTATTGCTTATGAGTACTACATGTAAAGGGCCGACTATACATGTAGTTTTAAAACCCTCTTTTCATTGCTTAACTCAGGGTTTTTTTTTTTCCTGCCCCTTCCTCTCCCTTCATAATGTTATAAAAAAATTCTCTGTGTTTCGTGTGCGAGTGTTGCTTATGAGTACTACCTGTTCAGGACCCAGTATAGCTATCCATCTTTTCATTGCTTAACCCAGGCTACAATCTTTAATACCCCTTCCTGTCCCCTCTTGATCTTAAAATAATTCTCTGTGTGAGTGTTGCGTATGAGTACTACCTGTTGAGGACCCAGTATAGCTAACCATCTTTTCATTGCTTAACCCAGGCTACAATCTTTAATACCCCTTCCTATCCCCTCTTGATCTTAAAATAATTCTCTGTGTTACTGTTGCTTATGAGAACTACCTGTTGAGGACCCAGTATAGCTAACCCTCTTTTTATTGCTTAACCAAGGCTTCCTTCTTTCGTACTGCTTCTTGTTCCCTCTTGATCTTTTACAATTCTCTACATGTTTGTTGTGTGAGTAGTATAGCTAACCTTTTAGTTCCTTAACCTAGGCTTCCTTCTTTCCTACAGTCCCTTCCTATCCCCCTCGATCCTTCTCTTTGTATGATGCGTGAGTGTTGCTTATGAGTACTACCTGTTGAGGACCCAGTATAGCTAACCATCTTTTCATTGCTTAACCAAGGCTTCCTTCTTTCCTACCCCTTCGTGTCCCCTCTAGATCTTAAAATCCTACCATGCAATTCTCTGTGTTTGGTATGGGTATTGCTTATGAGTACTACATGTAAAGGGCCGACTATACATGTAGTTTTAAAACCCTCTTTTCATTGCTTAACTCAGGGTTTTTTTTTTCCTGCCCCTACCTCTCCCTTCATAATGTTATAAAAAAATTCTCTGTGTTTCATGTGCGAGTGTTGCTTATGAGTACTACCTGTTCAGGACCCAGTATAGCTATCCATCTTTTCATTGCTTAACCCAGGCTACAATCTTTAATACCCCTTCCTGTCCCCTCTTGATCTTAAAATAATTCTCTGTGTGAGTGTTGCGTATGAGTACTACCTGTTGAAAACCCAGTATAGCTAACCATCTTTTCATTGCTTAACCCAGGCTACAATCTTTAATACCCCTTCCTATCCCCTCTTGATCTTAAAATAATTCTCTGTGTTACTGTTGCTTATGAGAACTACCTGTTGAGGACCCAGTATAGCTAACCCTCTTTTTATTGCTTAACCAAGGCTTCCTTCTTTCGTACTGCTTCTTGTTCACTCTTGATCTTTTACAATTCTCTACATGTTTGTTGTGTATGTGGTATAGCTAACCTCCTTTTAGTTCCTTAAACTAGGCTTCCTTCTTTCCTACGGTCCCTTCCTATCCCCCTCGATCCTTTTAATTGTATGATGTGTTAGTGTTGCGTATGAGTACTACCTGTTGAGGGCCCAGTATAGCTAACCATCTTTTCATTGCTTAACCAAGGTTTCCTTCTTACCTACCTGTTCCTATCCCCTCTTGATCTTAAAATAATTCTCTGTGTTTGCCTGGTGTGTGAGTGTTGCTTATGAGTACTACCTGTTGAGGGCCCAGTATAGCTAACCCTCTTTTTATTACTTGAACAAGACTTCCTTCTTTCCTACCCCATCCTGTCTCCTCTTGATCTTGAAATAATTCTCTGTGTTTTTATGGTGTGTGTGTGTGTGTTTGTTGCTTATGAGTACTACCTGTTGAGGACCCAGTATGGCTATCCATCTTTTCATTGCTTAACAAAGATTTCCTTCTTTCCTACACCTAGCTTCCTGTCCCCTCTTGATCTTAAAATAATTCTCTGTGTTTGCATGGTGTGTGAGTGTTGCTTATGAGTACTACCTGTTGAGGACCCAGTATAGCTAACCATCTTTTCATTGCTTAACCAAGGCTTCCTTCTTTCCTACCCTATCCTGTCCCCTATTGATCTTAAAATAATTCTCTGTATTTTCATGGTGTGTGAGTGTTGCTTATGAGACTACCTGTTGAGGACCCAGTATAGCTATCCATCTTTTCATTGCTTAACAAAGACTTCCTTCTTTCCTACACCTAGCTTCCTGTCCCCTCTTGATCTTAAAATAGTTCTCTGTGTTTGCATGGTGTGTGAGTGTTGCTTATGAGTACTACCTGTTGAGGACCCACTACAGCTATCCATCTTTTCATTGGTTAACCAAGGCTTCCTTCTTTCCTACCCCTTCCTGTCCCCTCTTTATCTTTAAATAATTCTCTGTGTTTGCCTGGTGTGTGAGTGTTACTTATGAGTACTACCTGTTGAGGACCCAGTATAACTTACCATCTTTTCATTGCTTAACAAAGACTTCCTTCTTTCCTACACCTAGCTTCCTGTTCCCTCTTGAACTTAAAATAATTCTCTGTGTTTCATGTGTGAGTGTTGCTTATGAGTACTACCTGTTGAGGACCCAGTATAGCTATCCATCTTTTCATCGCTTAACAAAGACTTCCTTCTTTCCTACACCTAGCTTCCTGTCCCATTTTGATCTTAAGATAATTCTCTGTGTTTCGTGTGTGTGAGTGTTGCTTATGAGTACTACCTGTTGAGGACCCAGTATAGCTATGCATCTTTTCATTGGTTAACCAAGGCTTCCTTCTTTCGTACTCCTTCTTGTTCCCTCTTGATCTTTTACAATTCTCTAGATGATTATTGTGTGAGTGTTATAGCTAACCTTCTTTTAGTTCCTTAACCTAAGCTTCCTTCTTTCCTACGGTCCCTTCCTATCTCCCTCGATCCTTCTCTTTGTGTGATGCGTGAGTGTTGTTTATGAGTACTACCTGTTGATGGCTCAATATAGCTAACCATCATTTCATTGCTTAACCAAGGCTTCCTACTTTTCTACCCCTTCCTGTTCCCTCTTAATTCTTTGTGTTTGCCTGGTGTGTGAGTGTTGCTACTACCTGTTGAGGACCCAGTATAGCTATCCATCTTTTCATTGCTTAACAAAGACTTTCCTACACCTAGCTTCCTGTCCCCTCTTGATCTTAAAATAATTCTCTGGTGTGTGAGTGTTGCTTATGAGTACTACCTGTTGAGGACCCAGTATAACTAACCATCTTTTCATTGGTTAACCAAGGCTTCCTTCTTTCCTAACCCTTTGATCTTAAAATAATTCTCTGTGTTTGCATGGTGTGTGAGTGTTGCTTATGAGTACTACCTGTTGAGGACCCAGTATAACTAACCATCTTTTCATTGGTTAACCAAGGCTTCCTACTTTCCCACCCCTACCTCTCCCCTCTAGATCTTAAAATCCTACCATGCAATTCTGTATCGGTGTTGCTTATGAGTACTACATGTAGAGGGCCGAATATAGTTTAAAAACCCTCTTTTCATTGCTTAACCCAGGGTTTTTTTTTTCCTACCCCTTCCCGACCCTTTGTAATTTAAAAAAATTCTCTGTGTTTCGTGTGCGAGTGTTGCTTATGAGTACTACCTGTTGAGGACCCAGTATAGCTAACCATCTTTTCATACGTTAACCAAAGCTTCCTTCTTTCGTACTGCTTCTTGTTCACTCTTGATCTTTTACAATTCTCTACATGTTTGTTGTGTGAGTGGTATAGCTAACCTTCTTTTAGTTCCTTAAACTAGGCTTCCTACTTTCCTACAGTCCCTTCCTATCCCCCTCGATCCTTCTCTTTGTATGGTGTGTGAGTGTTGCTTATGAGTACTACCTGTTGAGGGCCCAGTATAACTAACCATAATTTTATTGCTTAACCAAGGCTTCCTTCTTTCGTTCCCCTTCCTGTCTGATCTTGATCTTAAAATAATTCTCTGTGTGAGTGTTGCATATGAGTACTAAGTCTTGAGGGCCCGGTATAGCTAACCCTCTTTTCATCAGTATCCAAAAAGAAGTAAAATTATTGTGCATGCTTTTGAGGTGTGTAAACCTGTGGTAAGTGATGGTGTGTTTTATTTTAAAGAGCTTGTTATTACTGATAAAAGTAAAATCTCTGCATAAAATACACCTGTAGGTTTGGATATAATTGCAATTTTAAAGACAGCATCTAGTAATGTAATCCGCAAAGATTTGTACATACGTGTATTGTTGTAATGTAGCATTCAAAACATTGTGAGCAAAGAGCTGTGTCACTTAGTGTCTTTAAAACTAAGGTTAGATAATTACAACTGTAGATTGTTTTTAAAAGAGGTGTTATTTTCATTATGATATCAGTATCATTCATGCATCTAGTTAAAATTTTGTTGTTGCTTGTGTATGGGTAGGCTTTCGTCTTTATACAGACACCTGTTGTGTACTTTCATTTAAAAGCATGAACTAATATTGCAAGCCTCCAGCTAATGTAGATTTCTAATGCATCATGTTGCGAGACTTGGCCTTGAATCAGTTTTCAGGTCATAATGAGTGTGCTAAAGTATGGGTACATGTAGATGGGCTCACTACTTCATTACACTCCTTTTGATTGTGCCTGCTTTCAAAATGTACGAACTAAATGTACATGTTTAGAAGCTCACAACTTACATCTTCTATGAAAGTACACCCTCACATCAATGCAGTTTTTGTAAGTACCTTCAACAGAATGAACAATTACATGTATATCCGTTACATTATGCTATGAGCTGAAAATTAAAGCACACCTGACACTATTTAAGCAGAGAGTCTCCATCCATACAAGCACTATGACCTGGGACATCATCATGCAAGCACACAACTCTTAAAAACATCAATCGTCCCCGTACATTGTGTATATGTATTGGAATTTTCATATGCAGAGACTAGCTGTAAGTTACACATAACCAAGACACTAAATTCAGTGAGTTCAAATGTATGAATGGATACCCAACCTTCACCTATGCTGGGCAAAACAGGACTGATAAACAAGACAGATGGTGTACACTCATATCAGTAACATCTCTCACTAGAAGGAACAATGCAAATCAAATTCATATAAAACCTAGTCTTTTATGAATCCAATTAGGCACCTTCATGTTTGTAAAAAGCCTCTAACAGGCCAAGCACTACTATGCCAAGCAAGAGGACCCTTGATTCTGCAAAATCCATAATAGTAGCTCACTAAAAGACATAACAGACATAACAGAATTGTAATGACTTTTAAATACTACATGTACGTTCATATCTCAATTGCAACATAATGCAAATTCATTAAAGCACGCCCTGACTTAACAACAAATCAGAGCACACAAACTAAAAGAAAGTTAGCTATACAACTCACACAACAAACATGTAGAGAATTGTAAAAGATCAAGAGGGAACAAGAAGCAGTATGAATAAAGGAAGCCTTGGTTAACCAATGAAAAGATGGTTAGCTATGCTTGGTCCTCAACAGGTAGTACTCATAAGCAACACTCACACATGAAACACAGAGAATTATGAGGGGAGAGGTAGGGGCAAGAAAGAAAAAAACCCTGGGCTAAGCAATGAAAAGAGGGCTTTAAAACAATAGGCGGCACACTACATGTAGTACTCATAAGCAACACCTATACCAAAAACAGATAATTGCATCTTAGGTTTTAAGATATAGAGGGGACAGGAAGGGGTAGAAAAGAAGGAAGCCTTGGTTAAGCAATGAAAAGATGGTTAGCTATACTGGGCCCTCAACAGGTAATACTCATAAGCAACACTCACACAGAGAATTATTTTATGATCAAGACGGCACAGGAAGGGTTAGGAAAAAAGGAAGCCTTGGTTAACCAATGAAAAGATGGTTAGCTATGCTTGGTCCTCAACAGGTAGTACTCATAAGCAACACTCACACATGAAACACAGAGAATTATGAGGGGAGAGGTAGGGGCAGGAAAGAAAAAAACCCTGGGCTAAGCAATGAAAAGAGGGCTTTAAAACAATAGGCGGCACACTACATGTAGTACTCATAAGCAACACCTACACCAAACACAGATAATTGCATCTTAGGTTTTAAGATATAGAGGGGACAGGAAGGGGTAGAAAAGAAGGAAGCCTTGGTTAAGCAATGAAAAGATGGTTAGCTATACTGGGTCCTCAACAGTTAGTACTCAAATGCAACACACACGCATCATACAAAGAGAAGGATCGAGGGGGATAGGAAGGGACCGTAGGAAAGAAGGAAGCCTAGGTTAAGGAACTAAAAGAAGGTTAGCAAAACCACTCACACAACAAACCTGTACAGAATTGTAAAAGATCAATAGGGAACAAGAAGCAGTACCAACGAAGGAAGCCTTGGTTAACCAATGAAAAGATGCTTAGCTATACTGGGTCCTCAACAGGTAGTACTCATAAGCAACACTCACACAGACAATTATTTTAAGATCAAGAGGGGACAGGAAGGGGTAGGAAAGAAGGAAGCCTTGTTCAAGTAATAAAAATAGGGTTAGCTATACTGGGTCCTCAACAGGTAGTACTCATACGCAACACTCACAAACCATGCAAACAAAGAGAATTATTTTAAGATCAAGAGGGCACAGGAAGGGTTAGGAAAAAAGGAAGCCTTGGTTAACCAATGAAAAGATGGATAGCTATACAGGGTCCTCAACAGGTAGTACTCAAACGCAACAGTCACGCAGACAATTATTTTAAGATCAAGAGGGGACAGGAAGCTAGGTGAAGGAAAGAAGGAAGTCTTTGTTAAGCAATGAAAAGATGGTTAGCTATACTGGGTCCTCAATAGGTAGTACTCATAAGCAACACTCACACACCATGAAAACATAGAAAATTATTTTAAGATCAAGAGGAAATAGGATGGGGTAGGAATCAAGGAAGTCTTGTTCAAGTAATAAAAAATAGGGTTAGCTATACTGGGCCCTCAACAGGTAATACTCATAAGCAACACTCACACAGAGAATTATTTTATGATCAAGAGGGCACAGGAAGGGTTAGGAAAAAAGGAAGCCTTGGTTAACCAATGAAAAGATGGATAGCTATACTGGGTCCTCAACAGGTAGTACTCAAACGCAACACTCACGCAGACAATTATTTTAAGATCAAGAGGGGACAGGAAGCTAGGTGAAGGAAAAAAGGAAGTCTTTGTTAAGCAATGAAAAGATGGTTAGCTATACTGGGTCCTCAATAGGTAGTACTCATAAGCAACACTCACACACCATGAAAACACAGAAAATTATTTTAAGATCAAGAGGAGACAGGATGGGGTAGGAAAGATGGAAGTCTTGTTCAAGTAATAAAAAGAGGGTTAGCTATACTGGGCCCTCAACAGTTAGTAGTCATAGACAACACTCACAAAGAGAATTATTTTACGATCAAGAGGGGACAGGAAGGGGTAGGAAAGAAGGAAGCCTTGGTTAAGCAATGAAAAGATGGTTAGCTATACTGGGTCCTCAACAGGTAGTACTCATAAGCAACACTCACACACCATACACAGAGAATTATTTTAAGATCAAGAGGGGACAGGAAGCTAAGTGTAGGAAAGATGGAAGCCTTGGTTAACCAATGAAAAGATGGTTAGCTATATTGGGTCCTCAACAGGTAGTTCTCATAAGTAACACTCACACACCAGGCAAACACAGAAAATTATTTAAAGATCAAGAGGAAATAGGATGGGGTAGGAATCAAGGAAGTCTTGTTCAAGTAATAAAAATAGGGTTAGCTATACTGGGCCCTCAACAGGTAGTACTCATAAGCAACACTCACACAGAGAATTATTTTAAAAGATCAAGAGGGGACAGGAAGGGGTAGGAAAGAAGGAAGCCTTGGTTAACGAATGAAAAGATGGATAGCTATAGTAGGTCCTCAACAGGTAGTACTCATACTCACACACCATGCAAACACAGAGAATTATCTAGAGGGGACAGGAAGGGGTAGGAAAAAAGGAAGCCTTGGTTAAGCAATGAAAGGATGGTTAGCTATACTGGGTCCTCAACAGGTAGCACTCATAAGCAACACTCAAACACCATGTAAACACAGAGAATTTTTTTAAGATCAAGAGGAGACAGGATGGGGTAGGAAAGATGGAAGTCTTTTTCAAGTAATAAAAAGAGGGTTAGCTAAACTGGGCCCTCAACAGTTAGTAGTCATAGACAACACTCACAAAGAGAATTATTTTACGATCAAGAGGGGACAGGAAGGGGTAGGAAAGAAGGAAGCCTTGGTTAAGCAATGAAATGATGGTTAGCTATACTGGGTCCTCAACAGGTAGTACTCATACGCAACACTCACACACGAAACACAGAGAATTATTTTAAGATCAAGAGGGGACAGGAAGCTAAGTGTAGGAAAAAAGGAAGCCTTGGTTAACCAATGAAAAGGTGGTTAGCAATATTGGGTCCTCAACAGGTAGTACTCATAAGTAACACTCACACACCAGGCAAACACAGAGAATTATTTAAAGATCAAGAGGGGACAGGAAGGGGTAGGAAAGTAGGAAGCCTTGGTTAACCAATGAAAAGATGCTTAGCTATACTGGGTCCTCAGCAGGTAGTAATCATAAGCTAACACTCACACACCATGAAAACACAGAGAATTATTTTAAGATCAAGAGGAAATAGGATGGGGTAGGAATCAAGGAAGTCTTGTTCAAGTAATAAAAATAGGGTTAGCTATACCTGGCCCTCAACAGGTAATACTCATAAGCAACACTCACACAGAGAATTATTTTATGATCAAGAGGGCACAGGAAGGGTTAGGAAAAAAGGAAGCCTTGGTTAACCAATGAAAAGATGGATAGCTATACAGGGTCCTCAACAGGTAATACTCATAAGCAACACTCACGCAGACAATTATTTTAAGATCAAGAGGGGACAGGAAGCTAGGTGAAGGAAAGAAGGAAGTCTTTGTTAAGCAATGAAAAGATGGTTAGCTATACTGGGTCCTCAATAGGTAGTGCTCATAAGCAACACTCACACACCATGAAAACACAGAAAATTATTTTAAGATCAAGAGGAGACACGATGGGGTAGGAAAGATGGAAGTCTTGTTCAAGTAATAAAAAGAGGGTTAGCTATACTGGGCCCTCAACAGTTAGTAGTCATAAGCAACACTCACAAAGAGAATTATTTTACGATCAAGAGGGGACAGGAAGGGGTAGGAAAGAAGGAAGCCTTGGTTAACCAATGAAAAGATGGTTAGCTATACTGGGTCCTCAATAGGTAGTACTCATAAGCAACACTCACAAAGAGAATTATTTTACGATCAAGAAGGGACAGGAAGGGATACGAAAGGAGGAAGCCTTGGTTAAGCAATGAAATGATGGTTAGCTATACTGGGTCCTCAACAGGTAGTACTCATACGCAACACTCACACACGAAACACAGAGAATTATTTTAAGATCAAGAGGGGACAGGAAGCTAAGTGTAGGAAAAAAGGAAGCCTTGGTTAACCAATGAAAAGGTGGTTAGCAATATTGGGTCCTCAACAGGTAGTATTCATAAGTAACACTCACACACCAGGCAAACACAGAGAATTATTTAAAGATCAAGAGGGGACAGGAAGGGGTAGGAAAGTAGGAAGCCTTGGTTAACCAATGAAAAGATGCTTAGCTATACTGGGTCCTCAGCAGGTAGTAATCATAAGCTAACACTCACACACCATGAAAACACAGAGAATTATTTTAAGATCAAGAGGAAATAGGATGGGGTAGGAATCAAGGAAGTCTTGTTCAAGTAATAAAAAATAGGGTTAGCTATACCTGGCCCTCAACAGGTAATACTCATAAGCAACACTCACACAGAGAATTATTTTATGATCAAGAGGGCACAGGAAGGGTTAGGAAAAAAGGAAGCCTTGGTTAACCAATGAAAAGATGGATAGCTATACAGGGTCCTCAACAGGTAGTACTCAAACACAACACTCACGCAGACAATTATTTTAAGATCAAGAGGGGACAGGAAGCTAGGTGAAGGAAAGAAGGAAGTCTTTGTTAAGCAATGAAAAGATGGTTAGCTATACTGGGTCCTCAATAGGTAGTGCTCATAAGCAACACTCACACACCATGAAAACACAGAAAATTATTTTAAGATCAAGAGGAAATAGGATGGGGTAGGAAAGATGGAGATATTGTTCAAGTAATAAAAAGAGGGTTAGCTATACTGGGCCCTCAACAGTTAGTAGTCATAAGCAACACTCACAAAGAGAATTATTTTACGATCATAAGGGGACAGGAAGGGGTAGGAAAGAAGGAAGCCTTGGTTAACCAATGAAAAGATGGTTAGCTATACTGGGTCCTCAATAGGTAGTACTCATAAGCAACACTCACACACCATGAAAACACAGAAAATTATTTTAAGATCAAGAGGAGACAGGATGGGGTAGGAAAGATGGAAGTATTGTTCAAGTAATAAAAAGAGGGTTAGCTATTCTGGGCCCTCAACAGTTAGTAGTCATAAGCAACAATTACAAAGAGAATTATTTTACGATCAAGTGGGGACAGGAATGGATAGGAATAAAGGAAGCCTTGGTTAACCAATGAAAAGATGGTTAGCTATACTGGGTCCTCAACAGGTGGTAATCATAAGCTAACACTCACACACCATGAAAACACAGAGAATTATTGTAATATCAGGAGGAAATAGGATGGGGTAGGAATCAAGGAAGTCTTGTTCAAGTAATAAAAATAGGGTTAGCTATACTGGGTCCTCAATAAGTAGTACTCATAAGCAACACTCACACACCATGAAAACACAGAAAATTAATTTAAGATCAAGAGGAGACAGGATGGGGTAGGAAAGATGGAAGTCTTGTTCAAGTAATAAAAAGAGGGTTAGCTATACTGGGCCCTCAACAGTTAGTAGTCATAAGCAACACTCACAAAGAGAATTATTTTACGATCAAGAGGGGACAGGAAGGGATAGGAAAGAAGGAAGCCTTGGTTAAGAAATGAAATGATGGTTAGCTATACTGGGTCCTCAACAGGTAGTGCTCATACGCAACACTCACACACGAAACACAGAGAATTATTTTAAGATCAAGAGGGGACAGGAAGCTAAGTGTAGGAAAAAAGGAAGCCTTGGTTAACCAATGAAAAGGTGGTTAGCAATATTGGGTCCTCAACAGGTAGTATTCATAAGTAACACTCACACACCAGGCAAACACGGAGAATTATTTAAAGATCAAGAGGGGACAGGAAGGGGTAGGAAAGAAGGAAGCCTTGGTTAACCAATGAAAAGATGGTTAGCTATACTGGGTCCTCAACAGGTAGTAATCATAAGCTAACCATGAAAACACAGAGAATTATTTTAAGATCAAGAGGAAATAGGATGGGGTAGGAATCAAGGAAGTCTTGCTCATGTAATAAAAAATAGGGTTAGCTATACTGGGCCCTCAACAGGTAATACTCATAAGCAACACTCACACAGAGAATTATTTTATGATCAAGAGGGCACAGGAAGGGTTAGGAAAAAAGGAAGCCTTGGTTAACCAATGAAAAGATGGATAGCTATACTGGGCTCTCAACAGGTAGTACTCAAACGCAACAGTCACGCAGACAATTATTTTAAGATCAAGAGGGGACAGGAAGCTAGGTGAAGGAAAGAAGGAAGTCTTTGTTAAGCAATGAAAAGATGGTTAGCTATACTGGGTCCTCAATAGGTAGTACTCATAAGCAACACTCACACACCATGAAAACACAGAAAATTATTTTAAGTCCAGAGGAGACAGGATGGGGTAGGAAAGATGGAAGTCTTGTTCTAGTAATAAAAAGAGGGTTAGCTATACTGGGCCCTCAACAGTTAGTAGTCATAAGCAACACTCACAAAGAGAATTATTTTACGATCAAGAGGGGACAGGAAGGGATAGGAAAGAAGGAAGCCTTGGTTAAGCAATGAAAAGATGGTTAGCTATACTGGGTCCTCAACAGGTAGTACTCATAAGCAACACTCACACACAAAACACAGAGAATTACTTTAAGATCAAGAGGGGACAGGAAGCTAAGTGTAGGAAAGATGGAAGCCTTGGTTAACCAATGAAATAATGGTTAGCTATATTGGGTCCTCAACAGGTAGTTCTCATAAATAACACTCACACACCAGGCAAACACAGAGAATTATTTAAAGATCAAGAGGAAATAGGATGGGGTAGGAATCAAGGAAGTCTTGTTCAAGTAATAAAAATAGGGTTAGCTATACTGGGCCCTCAACAGGTAGTACTCATAAGCAACACTCACACAGAGAATTATTTTAAGATCAAGAGGGGACAGGAAGGGGTAGGAAAGAAGGAAGCCTTGGTTAACGAATGAAAAGATGGATAGCTATAGTAGGTCCTCAACAGGTAGTACTCATAAGCAACACTCACACACCATGCAAACACAGAGAATTATTTAAAGATCTAGAGGGGACAGGAAGGGGTAGGAAAAAAGGAAGCCTTGGTTAAGCAATGAAAGGATGGTTAGCTATACTGGGTCCTCAACAGGTAGTACTCATAAGCAACACTCAAACACCATATAAGCACAGAGAATTTTTTTAAGATCAAGAGGAGACAGGATGGGGTAGGAAAGATGGAAGTCTTTTTCAAGTAATAAAATGAGGGTTAGCTAAACTGGGCCCTCAACAGTTAGTTGTCATTAGCAACACTCACAAAGAGAATTATTTTAAGATCAAGAGGGGACAGGAAGCTAGGTGTAGGAAAGAAGGAAGCCTTTGTTAAGCAATGAAAAGATGGATAGCTATACTGGGTCCTCAACAGGTAGTACTCATAAGCAACACTCACACATGAAACACAGAGAATTATTTTAAGATCAAGAGGGGACAGGAAGCTAAGTGTAGGAAAGAAGGAAGCCTTGGTTAACCAATGAATAGGTGGTTAGCTATATTGGGTCCTCAACAGGTAGTACTCATAAGTAACACTCACACACCAGGCAAACACAGAGAATTATTTAAAGATCAAGAGGGGACAGGAAGGGGTAGGAAAGTAGGAAGCCTTGGTTAACGAATGAAAAGATGCTTAGCTATACTGGGTCCTCAGCAGGTAGTAATCATAAGCTAACACTCACACACCATGAAAACACAGAGAATTATTTTAAGATCAAGAGGAAATAGGATGGGGTAGGAATCAAGGAAGTCTTGTTCAAGTAACAAAAATAGGGTTAGCTATACTTGGCCCTCAACAGGTAATACTCATAAGCAACACTCACACAGAGAATTATTTTATGATCAAGAGGGCACAGGAGGGGTTAGGAAAAATGGAAGCCTTGGTTAACCAATGAAAAGATGGATAGCTATACTGGGTCCTCAACACGTAGTACTCAAACGCAACACTCACGCAGAAAATTATTTTAAGATCAAGAGGGGACAGGAAGCTAGGTGAAGGAAAGAAGGAAGTCTTTGTTAAGCAATGAAAAGATGGATAGCTATACTGGGTCCTCAACAGGTAGTACTCATAAGCAACACTCACGCATCAAATACAGAAAATTATTTTAAGACCAAGAGGAGACAGGATGGGGTAGGAAGGCACACTTTTATTCGAACTTTTAAAAGCTAGGCTTGCAACTGTACATGTACATGTACATGTAGTACTCATAAGCATATTATAATCTGTGAACTACATGTAGCTAACAAAACATGATGCTTTCTTAAGACGTACAGCTGAATTCCCAAACATTTAACCCTTTTTATGCTACCACTAATTCGACACACAATTGCTCACAACATGGCGAAATAACACCACTCTTAAATCCAAGCATCACAAAACCACTTGCAACATTAGTCGATACTAAAGTAATTCTTCAAATCATAACAGGTATCTCCTAGACATGGAAGCCTAGTATCCATGCTTAAGCAACAGCACAGATTGTGATCTACATTTGTAGTAACTAGCTATAGGACTCATGACTTTATTAAGCACAACCTATCTTAAAAAACAGCACTCATCTTAGGTGCTTTAAAAAAAGGATTTTTTGATTCATCTCTAATCGATCATCTAATGGGTTGCAAAATTAGAAATTTAAGCACACTCTGCATGAAGGAACTCTTAAAGCAGAGGGTCTATATCCATAAGCAGCAGTTAGCACACATTATGGTAAGGAAATAGCTATATAAAATTACAACTTGTTGCAAGCAAATTCCATTACTGAAGCCATGAAATCACATAAATCAACCCTACCCTTACTTAAGCACACCATGATATGGGAACTAGCTAACAGGCTTGCAAAGTAACACATTGACAATGCAACCATGAGTGGCTTGTCTAAGTCGTTAAATTTTTTTTGATCTGAGATGTCTTCTCTTAAAACTTATCTAAAACCTTGTTGGAGGCTTGAAACATGTTGATCGATAGTCTACCAACCAGCACATAAGCAACAGCAAGAATTTTAAACAATGATGCAAAGCACACCTTTCTTTAAACGAAAACTGCAACATTCCCCAACATCCAAAACCTGCAGGTGTATTTTTAAACAGAGATTACCTTAACCTTACTTTCAAAGAAACAATAGACACAGCTAAAAGCTCACAGGTTTCCAAGAACATTCTTTAACATACACTATGATCCTCTTAAATAACATTCTTCCCTATCATAGTCCGTATTGCACTTGCAACTTAATGTCAAAGGATGCTTTTGCAAATTCCAAGTACCATAATCATTTTCTATACACAAAAGCTTGCAACATTATTAAACTACACCCTCATAAGTTGTCTTTTTAAAGGTACATAACAAGAGTCTATACTAAAGCAAAGCATCCACCAATATTTATGCACACACAGACATGATTTGAAAACCAGCTAATAGGCTCATTTGTGTGCAACAACAACAACAACAAAAAAAACAAGTCATCCTAATCATCCAAAATTTTCATTACTGAATGCCATGAAATGAAATCACATAAATCAACCATACCCAGCTAACAGGCTTGCAAAGTAATACAATGAAAATGAAACCATCGTGCAGTGGCTTGTCTAAGTCGTTAAAAAAAATTGATGTGGGATGCCTTCTCTTTAAAGAAAAAAAACAATAACTTATCTAAAACCTAGCTGCAGGCTTGAAACATTAGTCAGATACCTAAGAATTTGATCGATAGTCTACCAACCAGCACATTTTTGCGTGTACTGTGTAATAACAGTTTAACGTGTGCGTCTCCGTTTCCTAACTCACAGAATGGCATTACATGTCAAATTCATATCAACCCGTAGTACCTGCCGCTCGGTTTAGTGCCTGTCTGTACGATAGTGCTAATTGGTGCGCACTACATCGGATGTAAACATGTTAATTGGCACTGACTCGTAACACCCACGAAGGAGGTGGGGCATTGCATTAAAATAAAAAAGATCCGCCTCCGAATTGTATCACGTGATTGAGATTGGTTATTTTATCACAGAATTAAGTCTTAGGACGAGGTCGTGTGCGCATGCGTACGCGAAGAGAAATAGGTAGAGGGTTGCAGTTTTAGTTGTGAATGTGAAAAAAATCCAGTATTTTGAACGAAGCTTCACAATCGATACGTGAACACATACGAACTTTCAAAATCAGCTAATCTATTGTGCTTATTAAAATTAATTAGCATGATTAATAATGTATCAATTAAAAGGATGGAAAAAAATTTGAGGAAACCGACCAACTCAGTTTCAAAATATGAGATTTTTTGTTTAATCCTATCAAAAGTTATTCCCTTTCAAAAGCGTTGCGTTCTTTCGTAGACACCCTGTATATAGGAATTTGGTTTATTAAAGGACACTTGTTACAAAAATCTTTCCAGAGTTATAGAGAATAGCAAATATTTTAACTGCAATACGGTTGTACTAACTTAAAACATGTATATACTTCCTGGATATTATAACATATCCTAAAGTTAGAGCATGTCATTATTTTACAGCCGAGATATATTGGATGTTATCAATCATTATTTATTATGTGTACACGTACATGTATGCAATTATTGATTAAGTCAGTATACAATCTATAACTGAACAGCTTTTATACATGTAGTACTTTATTTGTATATTTTTAAAGGCAGTAAGAAGGGATTCGAATATCATGCACTCAGTATTTAAACTTCACACCGAGGGGGGCCAAAAACCAAAGTTAACCCTCCCTCCCCCCACGAACACAACTCCAGACCACACCCCTTGCAAAAATAATTATTTTTCGATTAATTATTGACCTCGAAAAAAATGAGACGGACGGATATATACTACAAATTGCTGCATTGTCAAGTAGGCCTCAATGCCGCATAATTACAGGTTGCATCGCAGCAACTGCTGTAGATGTTGAAACTTCGTTTGTAACTTAAGCAACTGGCCCACTAATAACAAAGGATTATAGCTCCAACAAGATTTTGAAGAACGGCATTTATGGTTCGGAAGAGAAGTGTAACGCTTCGATTGTTGTATTAGTAAATTGTGGTGATGCGTTGTTTTTAAGCGGTATTTGAAGACGACGCCCACAAATCGTGTTTGCTCTCCACTATGAAATAGCAATAATAATGTAGACTAGCACTAGATAGGCAGTT
The DNA here is from genome assembly GCA_949361645.1 of Spongilla lacustris. Taxonomy (NCBI): domain Eukaryota; kingdom Metazoa; phylum Porifera; class Demospongiae; order Spongillida; family Spongillidae; genus Spongilla; species Spongilla lacustris. The sequence continues at coordinate 17,668 of OX442416.1, read as the reverse complement.
AAACTTCATATTTGCACGTATTGGACACCTATACACTATAAATAGAACCATGATGTTGCTGTAGTGCGAGCTAAAGCGAGCTAAAAAAAAATTCTGAAAAGTGATGCATCTTTGTGGTGCTCTCAATCAGCTCTTCAAAGTTAGGACTGGTGTCTTCCACTTATTTTTTGCGGAATTTCGCCCCCTATACTTCACATAAATTGTTTCTTGGCGAATTATAAAAAGGGGTGCACCTTTGTGGAAATCACATGACTCGCATCCTATATATCGGAGGGAAATCAGCGATTGCATGCATATGTGCGTAATGGTAGTCAAGAACGAAGCCTTCCGGCGCTGAGTAACTTTTACATAGTCTGTCATAGTTACAATGAAGAAATCTTTGCTATAAAATCTGATTTTTATGGGGCCGACTTTTAATGGCGACTTGTCATAATTGTGGTCACATACAAATTGCCTAGCTTCGACTCGAGAATAGCATCGCTGGTCTCATTATTAAGCCAGACCTACTTCGTTATTGAAAGGCACAGTGTACCACGAATACATGCAGGTCTGGCCTGAGAGTTCTAAACTAGATTAGTAGTAGTGGTCCGTTGGAAAATACTCTAATTATCGAATGTTACATGCCGTGCACAAAGTCCAGGTTGAATCATGTAATGATTCTGCACTACCAACAGCATATCACAGATGAAATTGATTTGCGTTGTGTATAATCACTTAAGAGCGACGCAAGAATGCGTGAATTTTTCTCTATAAAAGAATAAATAGTCACGCATGCGCGCATAACACTGACGCGATTGTGGCGGCTGCGTTAGCTCTACAAAGCCTCCCACATGTATTCAATTAACACATATATGCAGCTGCTACTCATAAAGTAATGTGCGCTTAAGCTGCCCCCTATCAGGCCTGTGGCACGAAATTATTGTTGTGCACACGTGCTGTTTATACTAATACAAATATTTTGAGTGACGAAGCGGTCTGAGTCTCAATAATTTTTAAACGAATTGAATGAATGGTGAGTTCAGTAATCGAACATAAAAAGGGGCTGAGATCTGGATGTATCGCTCGATCTGTAATTAGATTATTGGCGCAGTTTTTGGTAATTCGATGTGAAAGGAGTTGGCTTCTGGGGCGCTTACGGCGTTCTATAACCTGACCACTTATTATAGTGCGGCGACGGTCCCTAGACTAGCCCTTCTGTCAGAAAGACCTCAATTAAACATGTAGGATGAACCTATCACGAGAGGTTAACTAAACTATGCAATTATTAATTAACGTGCTATAACGTGGGTGTTGTTCGTTTCCTACGATATCTTGGCAAGTCTAGTTAAAAATTATCACCACACAATATTTCAGTACACACACATTAAAATAATAATAATAACAAAAACCATTGAAATGCAAGTACATGTAACTGAGTTGTAATCACAACTCATGTCTGTTCAAAGGGGAACAATTCGATCTAATGTCGCGGTTATCGATCGCTGTGATTCACTTTGTAGATATAAGGTAATGTAACGACGGAGCGTATGTGAAATACATGTACACGTGTTAAACATAACTGAAAAACAGCTAGGAGGTCGTTCTTATTAGTTGCATAAAAGGCGTAACAGTAGGTTAGAAGTTTCAAAGGAAATATACATAGATGGCAGTATTACCTTATCACGCAATCAGTGGTAGACAACAAGTCTTTCGTCCTTTCGTCCTCTAAACAGCTAGTGCTTACGTTGCACTTGCATGCGCACGGCGGCACGTGCCACCCCACTATGCGAATATTATTGGCCTAAAATTTGCGCAAAGAATCTTCTGATCAGTCTAGCTAAAGTTGTAATAGTGATCCATTTTGTTAGTACTGATAATATTCAAACTGATGTACAAAGTTGTGTTGCTATAAAATGAATAATAAAAGGAAAATTCAAATCCTTACATGTACGTATAATATATTTGAGTATTTCCTTTCTTTAGAATGTACTCAGAAATGTGCATAACCTTGTGACAAAGTTCATGACATTTCTACATGTTTGCATGCCCAATACCATGTCTCTTTTTTTGTCAAAGTATATATTGAACTATTTCTGTGACTGAATTGAACAATACTACATCCATGACTTATTTGTCAAAGCAGACGTGAAAACATTGTATGGTATTCAAATAAACATGCATTTTAGAGGCGTTTGGCAGACAAGATATACATCAAGCAGGACAAACCTTATTTAGCTGGCTACACACACAACTCTCTTATGCTTCCCTTCGTGCTGCTGTTCTGTGCATTCGTGGAAGCAGGTCATCACATTGCCACCCTATTTACGAACATGACCTTACCCTTGCCACTGTTGAGGATAAGATACCATCCTCAGTCTAAAAATCTATCAGTACCCTTTTGTTTTTATGCGTTCTTTTGTATACTCTGTGTAACATTTATTAAAATCAGTCGCAGAAAAAATAAACATGATTTTATCAGTCACTATGAAAACCTTCTAGATTCAGTTGAAAAAAACTCACTATATAAGAGTTTATTAATACAAATGCAACGACAATAACTTGAGCAAGGATTTGTAATAATTACACGAATAGGAAACCCACATTGAACATACTTTTGCCTTAATACTGGTTTCTATTGAAACTTTTCAGAGGTTCGTAGTTAAATCACCTGCTAGTTTTGTGGTCACAGCAAGACATTCTAGGAGGCCGTTTGTAAGACTATCTCACTTTCGTTGCGCAAGATCCATAGTTTGGCATGCACGTACAATATATCCGTATTTCAGGTACATATTCATCAAATACCCAAGGTAAAGAAGAGTAGGAGGTGACCTGATAACAACCTAAGATGGAACTGGAGCCATGCATTGAACAATATTAGCAGGCTTGTAAAACCTCAATAATTCATGCACTGGGGGCAATTTTAGGCTGCTTGGTTTCCTATTCATGTTGCTGATATGAGTGCTTAAAATATTGCATCATTTTCTAATCACACATGTACAAACAACACACTTTCAATCACACATCAAACAGTGCCAAATCTTTCACTACTCTATGTATAAAGGATATGCCCACTTGATCATCAATAGTAACATCCTTCACAGCAAATAAAAGATTAGCCTGCTTCATGACCTCCTCGTAGTACCTCACATTTTGTTCAAAGCCAGGTCTGGCCTCTTGCTTTTCCAATTGGATCAGTTGTTCTATGTGCTGCACTTCTGAGTGAGGAACAGGTCTCAGTGCAATCTGATCCAACCTCCTTTGGCTGCACTGAACGTTGGCCAACAAGGTGAGCACGGCTGCATTCAATGATTGCAATGACCGCTCGATTGTTTCAATGCTGTTTGTACCTGAATAATTCATCCTTAGCTCAGATACCTTTTGGGGGACCTTTATGTGGTCAAACTCATGATAGGAGGATGCAATATGGTGAGTTTCCTTTGCACAGTGACGTGGACAAATTTCACAAGCCTCTTCAAAAGGAATAATACCTTCATGTTCCAGAAAACAGAATACCTTACACTCGTTGCAGTAAACAGCTTTACCAGATGCAAGCTTCACTTCCCTTCGCATAAATTTGATTGCTTCGTATATTTCACTATCAGGTGTATTATTTGATAATATATCCTTTTCCACTTCTAATTGGACTATTAGGGAAATGCCTATTTTGATTTGCTGAAGCAACACACGGAATGCATTTTCCTGAAAATGTTTTTCTTTCAATACTTCACTTGTAAGTTTCATACTTTTGCCTTGTAGTTTTTCAAGCCTATTAAACAGCACATCGAATGATTTAACTCCCATTTTCCAGTAGAGTCTGTGCAAGCTAAGAGCCTCACCTCCGTCATCATCAGAATCTGCATCACCGTCACTACTTTTATTTGATAAGTACAATGCACAGTTGTTAAACTTCAATACTTCACAGAACGGGATGTTTGCATCTCTCATAGCTGCCAGCAATGGTGGTTGGTTCCAATCAGCAAATGTTGCCATTACCAGAATGTTGTCTACCACATCATTTCCAAATAAGGCTAAGAGCGAATCAAAGACATACCTTTGTGTTGAGGTAAGTCTTACCAGCGGAGCTTGAGCAACAAAGCCAATTGCATGCAATGTTTGAAATCTAGATTTTGAAAAAATTGATTTAATTTGCATGATGATTTCTTGATCTCTCTCCAGTCCCTTGGTATCTCCAAGCCCAGGAGTATCAATGACAGTCAGTGTGTACTTCAGCTTAGCTGAATTCTGGAAGGTATATGTAGTGATTCTTGAGGTTTGACTGTGAACCTGACTTTTCCTACCTTCATCCACAAGTTTGTAACGAAAGGAGTCCTCCCAGTTCACACACATTAGGCAATTTGCTAGGCCATTGACTAATGTACTTTTACCAGCTCCAGTAGCACCAATGAGCAGAACAATTTTTTCTATAATGGGGACTGGGGATTCAGCTTGGACCATTCCACAATTTATGTCACATTGTGCAATGTTTGTATCTTCATTAGAAGAAATAGTTGTAGAGCCTATTCTTCTGGTCTGTGGTAGATTGATGAAATCTGATTGTTCCAACTCATTAAATTTAATTGAATCATTGGGAGAAAGAATTTTTCCTGTAGATGATACTTCTTCTGTATCAATGGTACACGTAGTTGGACCAGAGTGATTTACTCTGACACTAACACTAGGGTCGACGTTGCTCAAATTTGACGTAGTTGTAGAGCCAATTTTTCTGGTCTGTGGTAGATGTTCTGCATCAATGAAATCTGATTGTTCCAAATCATTAAATTCAATTGAATCATTGGGAGAAAGAATTTTTCTTGTGGATGATATTTCTTCTGTATTAATGGTACATGTAGTTGGACTAGATTGATTTTCGCTGACACTAACACAAGGGTCGACGTTGCTCAACTTTGACATAGGAACGGACTCTTGTGGCGCATGCTCAAAGATAATTCTGTTGGAATATTTCTCAACAGTAGTATCTTTTGCCAAATATGTGGTTTCATTTGTATTCGCAGTATGGTTTACAGAATCCGACCAACATGTAGCATCTATAGATGCTGTACTCTGAGCATTGCCTCGCTCTTCCACGGTCGCCACAAGGTCGGACGAAGTGTCTATTTCATCGACGTCGACAATGACAGGGGCTGAAAGGAGGAAATGGACTCTATGGTGAACATTTACAGTGTCGTCATCTTCTTGCGCACCGACGTACCGCCGCGACAGTGCCAGTACCCAGCGAAACAGACCCACTGTTAGTGCAATCAGACTGGGTGCATTACGATAACATATCACGATTCCAAACGTGATCCACGTAACGGCCACTGGCAAGTACTTGTTTACTAAGGCGCACAAAGGTAACATCTGCTGCAGCAAAATATAACAAGGAATGCCGTACAATTCAAAATTTCGCCTTACCAACTGTTGTTCGACCAAGTTATTGCACTGCATTCCTCTAGACACACATACATATATGTCATTTTATTTTTACACGCTGCAAGCTCGTGACATGCAATGCGGACTGGTACGTAGACCGCGCGTTGTACATTGCATGGAATTGGATTGGGTGAGATAGGAGTGGAACCCATGAATAGATCTTCTGCGACTCGCGTCCTATGTCATCTGTTACTACGTTCGGAATAAACATTACATCATTGCGCAGCGGACGAGAGCGAACATCTGCGAACGTCGGCGAAAAGAAGGTGGGACTTTACCACACGTGATATATATTAATAGCCCTTATTGTGTATTACAGCATCATATGCGCCATTAATATATATCACGTGTGATAAAGTCCCACCTTCTTTCCGACAACGTTCGCAGACGTTCGCTCTCGTCCGCTGGGCAATGAAGTAATGTTCATTTCAACGTAATAACAGATGACGCAGGACGCGAGTAGCAGAAGGTCTATAGAGGAAAGCCTACATGTACGGCATGTACCTGTCACAAGAACATGTGCACTAAAATGGGCCTGCTAAATTAATGCACCCAACGCATGACTTCAGTATACTTGTACTCCTTGGTGTTATATAATTCAAGTTCTGCTCGAGTACCCGGCTTGACTATATTGCACACACCCACTGGTTAGTCTCGTACCCGGACCCCTTAATGTCACTTGTACAGTATCACCTTAAATTTGAGCTCTTGTGTGTTTGCTAAAGGATTAAGCGTTAATGAATTCATCATTTAACAATAATATAGTAAATAGTGCAATGAACTGACAGAGAAGGATCACAGTTGCTCCGTGCACTTAGACAGTTGCGCCACGCACTACTTGAAGTTTGCACCGCGCACTAGTTGAGGTTTGCACCGTACGGTGGCCCGGTAGGTCGCGGAACAAAGCTGATGACATAGAGCATTGTGCAGTCGACATAGAGCATTATGCAGTCGACATAGAGCATTGTGCAGTCGACATAGAGCATTGTGCAGTCGACATAGAGCATTGTGCAGTCGACATAGAGCATTGTGCAGTTGACATATAGAGCAGTTGACATAGAGCAGAGTACATAGAGCAGTCGATACAGAAACGTCGACACAGAAACGTCGACACAGAAACGTCGACACAGATACATCAACACAGAGACGTATTTGGGCGTGGCCCATCGGAAGTACTATTTAGGCGTGGCCCTTAGGACGTCAACACACGTCGAATTCCTAAGGGCCACGCCTAAATAGTACTTCCGATGTGCCACGCCCAGATACGTCTCTGTGTCGACGTTTCTGTGTCGACGTTTCTGTGTCGACGTTTCTGTGTCGACTGCTCTATGTACTCTGCTCTATGTCACAAATCAAATTCGGTTTGTATGTAGAGAGGTCCTATACCTATCGATTTGTTCTGTTCGTTAATTTTTATACATGTATCATCCGTTATGGAGATATAGTTAAATAAACTACATGCACTTTTTTCCGCTCGATTCGCGCCAATGATATAATCCCCACCCCCCCATACATTGAGCGGGACCCAAATCATTCGAGCGGGAAAAAGTGCACGTACATGTAGTTGTATCTCCGTAACGGATGACATAAAAATTAACGAACAGCTGCAGAACAAATCGATAGGTATATGACCTCTCTACCCTACAAACCGAATTTTAAGCGATTTGATTACTCCTACAGAAAGTTATGTTGGGTATGAACCTGGTGGGGTATCGAACGTTGCAATGCTGCCACAGAGCAAGTGTAAGACACCAAAATGTATTTTACCATAGAGCAATGGGGTAGTATGAAGTGTTGAAAGTAGGACGTCGATAGCCTTTACCGTTCGGAAGATATCGCGATTCAAAAGTTATAACACGATTATTTTTTAATGCTATAAAACAAAGGACATTTTAGGGGAAAAACTGTCCCTTATAATGATAATTATTCATGCATGATTAAATCCTTTTTTAGTACTGATGGATACTGAGCTAGCAATGGCCTTGTCGAAGTATGCTCAACTTAAGCCAACGCTCTTAAGAGACACTCGTCCGGCAATATACAAACTACCGCTGAACACAGTTCATAAGGATTTGGACCATCGCATCGCCAAATGCGAGCTGGGTACGCTAGATCCGGATGCTCCACCTCCTGGAAAGGTATTCATGTTGCTGGGACAAACTGGAAGTGGTAAGACGACTCTTATCAACGTCATGATCAACCATATACTGGGTGTAGAGTGGAAAGATCCGTATCGCTTTCAGTTGATCTCTAGCGAAGATGGAGCTCCATCTTCGCAATCGAAAAGTCAAACGAAATGGATAACGATCTATGTGATACACAAAATGCCGAGCAGCGTACTTCCATTTACACTGACAATAATCGACACGCCGGGCTACGGAGATTGTGAAGGATTGAAAAGAGACAAAGAGATAACAGCACAAATCAGCGCACTTGTACAAAACCCTTCCCTTTACGGTTTGACGGAGCTGCACGGAATTGGTTTTGTGGTTCAAGCTAGTGCCATGAGGCTAACTCCTACGCAAAAATACATATACGAGTCAATACTGGCTATTCTGGGTAAGGATGTCGGGAATAACATATTAATAATGATCACTTTTAGTGATGCAGGTGATGCAAGCATAATGGAAGCTATTAACGAAGCCAAAGTTCCGTATCGTAAGGACGGTTCGTTCAAGTTTAACAGCTCCGCTATATTTGCACCATTAAGCAATGATGAAGACGAAACCTCCATGATGAAATCCTCCTTTAGTATGACCAACAAGCAGGTACGCAAATTTTTCGACTACTTTAAAACGATTGGGTCCCAAAACTTTCAACAAACAAGCGATGTTCTAAAAGAGCGACTGCTTATGGAGGAGACCGTACAATCCTTGGCGCCAGAGATTCAAAAAATGCTGATACTTATGGACAATCTGGAGCGTGAACGCAAGATCATTAAAAAAAACGAAGCTTGTATTGATGCTCATCAGCCATTTGAAGACGAGTTACTAGAAAGAGACACTAGAAAGGTCTATTTGAAACCAGGTGAACACGTGACCAATTGCCTCGTGTGCAGTATGACGTGTCATTATCCATGTTATATACCCAATGATGAAAGAAAATATCGCTGCGATGCTATGAAGGAACCAAAGGATAAGAAAACAACATGTACAAAATGCCCACGTCAATGTTCGTGGATAAACCACGTCAACCAACAATTTCGCCACGAAATTATGGAATCATCTGTACCCCGAACGTTGGACGACGTTACAAAATTTTGTTCTACCGGTGCGATTACTACAGAGAAGGCTGTAGCTGAAATAGAAGCTAAAATACAAAAGCAGAATGACAGAGTGCTCACCATGATGGGCCAAGTGCAACGGAGTATCAAACGTCTTGAAGAGATTGCACTTAAATCCAATCCTCTCAATGAGGTTGAATACATAGAACTATTAATTGCTACGGAAATTAAAAGTCATCAGCCAGGCTACGAGAACCGAGTTAAGTACTACGAGGAAGCTAAGAAAGACGCGAAACTGCTTTCGTGCATAAAAGATGAATCTACTCAACAACTTCGAATGGAATGGTACAAAGAGATCCGCTCCAAGGTCTTTTCGTAACAGGCATATCAGAAAATTTTTAAAGCCGTACTGTACTTTGGATAAAGAGAATCGCAGCTTCATTTGAATTTTATTGTTACCGTGCATGCATGATATATACATGTATAATAATATTATTATTTTTTATTTAGCAATACCATTAATCATATCACTATGAAAAAGTTATTGTTATACACTACTATATAACAGTGTGTATATATAGACGTTATTGCGTATACGTGTGTATAACGTCTCAATACGCAGTTTTATACACCGCTAATTGTTGTTATACACAGTGTATAACAACCCTTTTTACACAGTGTATTTAGCAATGAAGATGTACATATCATTATTATTACACCAGTATTTCCTACATACACAGTCAGGATGGATGGCGTTCTCTTGCCAGGAGTGCCCTAGCAATGGATTTCACCAAATGAAAAGGTTAAGCCTGCCGTATATGTCCGCCACCACTGATGCCTTTGGCCTGGACTGGCTGATGGCAAGGTGGGATGCAAGCCTGGGAATGTTTCTTGAGCAACCTCACCCCAGTTGCCGTACGTTTCTACTGCCATGGGTGTGCAGGCTCACCCTATACTAGCTCTTGACATTTGGGGCTATTGGTCTGCATCTTCCGGTTCTCTGCTACAAGTGCTGCAGCACCAACTACTTGGCATGACTCCCCCAAGATGACAGGAGTGAGTGGAGAGGTCACTGTGAGGTCCATTGCTGCAGGTCTACCTCTCTCCCAACCTGTGACAAGAAAATTCAGCAGGACGTTGATGGTTGTGATCTCTACTGCAACAGACAGGGGGCTCGATGGAAGAAATCTGCAAGCACGTCACGCAGCACGTTATGACGTTATGACGTATGACAATATCTCCCCCATGTCGACATGTTATTGCATGGTGACGTCGTGGGTCAAGGGCAGCATGGGGGCAAAATGGGCAAATCAAATGGCCTGAAGTATCCAATCCCATCCATCATCTGGCACTCATTAGGCTCCAGATGCAAGCCTAGACCGGGAGAAGGGACCACAGACTGCCAGGAGCCTGCATGGGGAGCAGAGATGGATAAAAAGCGAGCCTTGTTGGGTACAGAGGAAGAATTGAGCAGTGAAAAAAACAGCTGGTCATCTAATCACCGTGATAATTCTCTCTGCGGAATGGAGGGGAAAGCCAAGACTGATTCAACTGTGACTACATCGGGCTGTGAAACTCTTGAGTTGAACAGTGCATTAGCATGCTTAAGGTGGTTGTTGTCTGGTTGGCCAATACCTGATAAAACAAAAGATAAAAATGAATGTAAATAATAATTAATGAATGCCGTGCTGCAGTTGCAATGGCAGGAGAGCGCTTTGTAGGGGCTGCTCCTGTGCTAAAGGAAAGAAAGGCTGCACCGACTGCTATCCAGGAAGGAAGGGTAAGTGTGTGAACACTTCAATTGCAGCTCCTCCGACATCGTCGCAGCCGCTTCCACGTGTACCATCGCCTTCGTGCTCATCGGCTGAGCATGCGTCTCAACCCTCGTTACCCACGCCGCCCCAAACTCTAGAGCATGATTCGTCTGCCCTTCCACCGTGTGTCAAGGTAGTTGGGCGTGGCCCTCCCTTCGCGTATTGGCGGAAGGTCGGGTTGCAAGCCTATACCAAGATTTGTTCTGGAGTGTTATGTAATATTGTTGTGAATATCGTTATGTTATTGCACGATTATTGAGCGTTAGATTACGTGGCGATAATGTGTCTGCAGAGCAGCTGCTCACATGTATTGTTTCGGGTGCGGTGTCGATGAGTTGGGCATGGCCCACCCTTCGCATTGTTGTTCAGGCTTCATAGTTATGGGATGTAATTCGTGCCAAAACTACACCACACGCGGTTTACGACGCACACCATACCCAAAATTGCACAGCCTGGGGACCCGACCGATGCAAGTCGGGTCCCCATACCGGTCGCATGTGTCGATCGTGCCAAAACTCGCGTAGACACACGATGTCATTTCAAAATTTCTCTACTTTTTTATAATAAGACGTTCCTCTCTTTGTTTCTCGTATACAACAACATGGCCACGCTTTGGACTTGTCTTCGAGGAAAGTTTTTTTTATCTTTTACTATTGCACCCTAGTATGACCAACAAGCTCAAGTAAGCTGGAGGTGAGGCTAACGTTTAGAATGACGGATGACGTCGACGGTGGTGTAAACGCATGTCAATCTGAAGCTGCCTGTGTCACGCGTGCATGCTACTCAGTAGTTATCACTTGGTAATATATAATGGTCACTCATTTTTCCAAATCTCCTGAGTGATGGCAACCGGTCTGTTGACTCTTAAAACTCGGTGCACTAGGCCTATAGCAGTCCAATGTAATTTACCTACTTTACAGGGATAAATACGGAGGACCGTAGCTTTGTGTTTTTTTGCTGTGTGTTGTGCCCAGACAAGCGGTCTTTTTACATGTGTACCTTGCTGTTCTGTGTAGTTTTCTTTTCACAACATTTGGGTGTGTGGAAAGGAAATGAGGGGTGGAGTAATTAGGTGGGGACTGGGGCTTTGATCATCTGTGTTCTCGGGGATGTCTGTGCATGTACATATAGGAGCACCGGACCATCGATTTTCAACTTCAACTCTCGTGTATGTTAATTCTACTAGCTTGCACTAGTTAGATGAAGGAATGTAATTGTGTCCAGATTCAAACGGTTATGCAGGGTATTAACAGGACCATATAAATCTGATCTAGGTTGTGTGTGCTGAATAATTGTCCATTAATAGTGATCAACAGTTGCAGTTTTAACCTGCACACTACCTTATCAGGACTTATCAGGACCCACTGTAGTGGGTCCTATGTAGGATTGGCTTCGTGGGCGTGGTTTTTGATTTAGAATTTTAAAACGGTAACGAAGCGTTGCCTTTACTCGCCAGCTTGCATATAATCCATCACAAACATGACAGATATGCACATATAACGTGAGCTTTGCTAAACAGTGCCGTTTACGTGGAGTGACAAGTCGGTACCAAAAATCCACCATTTTATTTTGTTCTCCTCCTCCGTTCATCACGTATAACTCGTGCCAGAAACGTCGTAAGAAGACGAGATTAGCTTCAAATAGTTGCATTTTATTTCCAAACGTGCCCTTTCATATAAAGTTGTTAGCTGGTGATGAAATGCCGTGAAATGACCCAAGCAGGTGCAATTCATTATTGATGAAAATTATCGGTTGCCTAGCAGCATGCAATATGACTAGGGGGGGGGGGGAAACTTATTTCACTTAATTTCTTGTTTCTACCACTCTGAAAATATGTATTGGGTCACACTGAATGTGAAAATAAATTTCAAAGAATTTGTAACCTCTCACAACCCCCCCCCCCCCCCCCCCCTGTACATACCCCTTGAAGTTCTTGCATATATCGTGAATGAATAAAACAGAGGATGGCATGAGTAGAAACAAGGTCTAAAGGGGGGAAATGCCTTGGAGGTGTAGGCTACTCTACTTTAAATCAGGTGATCTTACTCATGGTGCTTTGCCCAAAAAAGACTGTTGCTTTTTGTGCATTAATACATGTACTTATTTGAGCTATTTGTGATATATTGGCAACATCTACTAGTGCAATGTACTCCTGCTTTTCAATGGCTTTATCTCTAGCCTGCTAGAACTGAATGCTGTAAGCTCCTAAATTTGGACGAGGCTGCATTTAACTTTGCCACTGATAGTCGATTATAAATGCATTCTAAGTATGCGGTAGAAATGGAAAATAGAATATATTTAACACACACACACACACGCACCTACTCTTATGTTACTCATGTTTTTATGTCATGGTGTGCTTATCAACTCAATCATGCCAAGTTTTTCATACATGTGTAGAAAGACTGCTCTTTTAAGAGAGGGAATGTATGCAAGTTTCCATGCAGGTCAGAGTGGACTAACATATCATTTTGGGTACATTTGTATGTGAGGGTGTGCTTTACAGTTAAGTAATTTTGCACAGCATGATTGCGCATACTGTTTAGGTATGATAACCTCTGCATGTGCTAAATAAGGAGTGCTTTTAAAATGTAATATTGTAAGCTTCTACCTGTGTGCTTTAAACACCTCTAAGTTTTAGATAATGGGCAGTTTTATAGAAAGGTGTGCTTTGTATCATGATGTGAGTCATATTGGATCATAGTGTGTGCTGTTGCTTAAATGTGTCTGCTTTAACAGATGTTTGGGTTTGGTCTCAACAAAAGTTATAAAGAGCACCAGTACATAATCTTGATGCTGACCAAAGTGTAGGCTTTATAAATTTTAAGAGGATCAAAGCAGTGAATTACAGCTTCATCAAGACAATGTGCAGCACATTATATAATATATAATACTGTTACCATGCAGGATGGTACAATAGATATTCCAAAATGTGTAAAACCTGAATTGTGCGGCCTCCTGCAAAATTGCAAATCTAACCTTGGATTAAAGAATCTAGAGAATCTCGTTTATGCATGGGTGGACCATTTACAATGTATAAATGACTACCCTTGAACTTTTATGTTACATGTACTTTCATTACGCAATTTTTTATTATGCTCTTGCCAATGCCTAAATGAAAGAAATTAAGGCAGTATATTACTAGTACACATACCTAATTCCTTAGTTTATCTTTTACTGCTATATGGTGCCATAGGTGGTGTATATACCTATGTACATGTATACATCCGTGTTTTGTAAAACTTCATGGGTACTGTACAGGGGGGGTTACTCAAAGTATAAAAATTTAAAATACATATTTTCCTATGTTTCTTAATGCCATCCATATTCTGAGAGGGGTAGAAACCAAAGTCATACCTAAGACCCCCCCTAATATGACGCGTCTTAATTTACTGTTGCCAGGCTACGCACAATTCAGTAACGTACGCAGCTGCAAACGCGTTTAAAACAGGCAGTTGAGTCCGTTCTAATTCAGGAAAGGACCAAGCTGGCCAAAGAAACTGGCTCGAGCGTTAGCAAGGAGAACTCTGAGTTTAAGATATCCGAAGAACAAAGGTACATGTAGGCCTATCAATGAAATTAAAAAAGAGGTCTATATATACGCAGACTACACACAAGAGGAATTGAAGCGTCCTATACATCGCAACTAATACACTAAGCCATATATTATATTGTACATTCCTGGCAGAGAAAAAAAGGGGGGGGGGGGGGGGGGGGGGAACAAGTAAATCAAAAACCTCTCTATGATTGGTGGTATGTAGGATTGGTGGTGCAAAAAGCAAGGACTTGCTTTTTGCACCACCAATCCTACATACCACCAATCACTTTCTCTATAGAGAAATTTTTGATTTACTTGTAGTATTTCAGCACATAACGAACGATTTGTTGTACAACCAGTTCTGTTTAATTTTTTCTCCCACTCACAGCTGGTGCAGCAGCTAAGGTTGCAGAGGTGAGGAAACATACAGCCAACGACCAGAAGTATATTCAGTTAGGATGGTCTTGTATCTCTTGCTGTGGAGTCAAGAAAAGCCCAGGAGTGCTTCACACATTGAGCAGCAAGTTCAAGACAACATTCAATCTCTTAACCTGGCTCTGATCATTTCAAAATCAACTTGACATTAGTTGGTAGTTAATGTTGGGATAAATTTAATTGTAATAGTAATGATTATAAAATGAATTTCAGTGTATTATGCATAATTTGATTAAATGATTATGTTCTCAATCCACCAATGAGCACAGTTAAAATAGAAGAAATTAATCCTGTTCAAAAAAATTCTTGTAGGCTCGGGTAAGTCGGTTTCTGATGTCAGTTTACGATATAGTACCCCCAGTTTCTTTTTCCCTTGCAGAAATTAAGTTTTTTGTGGGTGGAAAACTAGTAGCTGTATAATCAAAGCATAAGATACAAATTTCACGCTATCTCCGGACTTGCATTTGAATTTTAAAAGGTAATGATAAGACATAATTATGACGCATGCCTCTACTACCAAATTAACTCACTCTAAGGAAAAATGTAATTTAATGAATACTGCAATAATGTGAACACACGATCAAGTAAGATTTATACATTCCTTGCAATGTTTCAATACCTGCTTATCCCAATTTTGCTCTATAATATGCCAAAAACATCCTACATATATTCATAGCGTTGAAGATTTAGTACTGTGTTACTTTTTTTTTGTGTTTGAGGAGGTTGCATAATAATAGTAGCCTGTTAGTCTTGCAACTAATTGAGTTTGCATCAAATGGCTTTTAGCATATACATCTACGTAGTGCATAAACTGGTCCAAATTCAAAATATGAATGCAATGATACCTAATGTTTGACAAAGGGTATATAAATATTTAGCAAAACTATATAAAATAGATTACATTCTAGCTACGCATTCTAACAGTGTGAATAATTAGATAAATAGATGGGGGGGGGGGGGGGGCATTATTATTATTATTTGGTAAGAAAACAACAGCATTACATATTCTGATATTCATAGTTCCCACATACATGTACATGTAATCACACTAAGCACCTCCCGGGATCCGCGGCAGTCCAGGGCCGTAGACAAGTTCTTTACTTTGTGAAAAAGTGGGGGAGAAAATGTCAATTAATCAGCTGTATTTATTAGCCGTTTGCAATAAGTAATTTTATAGCAAAAAATATCGAAGGCAAAATAACAAACTGCCTGTAAATGTATACTGCATACCTACGTGAATAAATTCGTTTCCAATCACTTAAGGTCCAAGAGGCCTCGTGGGCATGTAGAATTAAGGATGCATCACTTCAGTCTCATTGTACTTCTCAGCCATAAATGGATCAGTGATTTTTGTAGCCCTCTCAGGCAAAGCAGTGCTGACGCTGTTTCCCCGCATTTTTAGTTGGGAATTCAAATTGCTGCCATACATATATGAACTGCATGGTGGGTCCGTGTATAAAGTGACAATTTGACTTCTCCTTATTTTATTTATAATGCTTGCGTATTCCTGGGTCCATGTTCAATATTTCGCCAAATGCAAATCAAATTTAGGGCTTACATCCGGTTCCTCCTAACAAATTGAAAAATGAAAAATGACAAAACGACATAAAGAAAAGTGAGTCCGTTTTTTATCTGAGAGCAGAACCGAGTGGTCTGGAACGCCGGGAATGGGCCTTTTAACATGGAACACGACCAGCCGAGAGAAAGTGGGCGTGTTCGCAACTTTTGTATACGTTCTCTAGTGGATGCACACTTCAGCTTTGACGCGCGCGTGTTGTGCGTGGTTAGTCGTGTACATTACGTACTATGACGTATGGGCACATGTTTTGTTTGGCAGAACCGGGCCGGCAGAGGGTGCACGTGCCCCGCCGCCCCCACCCTTCCACATACACCTGTTTTTTTTCCTTCCCAACATACGTCAGTGAAGAATGAAATGTACATTCGCATACTTTTGTACTAGCACAACTGATAGGTGCACACCCATTCTATAGGTAGTTGCACACTCCTTTCACCTCTTCCGTGTATCTCTGGAACAATATTAAATTTGCAAGATAAAAATGAACCAGTCAAGTAGACTGATCAGGTGATATGCATATATGAGGCTTCTAAGGCATATTTCCATTACTGAGAGTGACACTGTGATGTTGACCAATAGTATGCCATGTATACGTATGATCAGTACACTGAATGGCTAAGAATAATAGAGACTTTAAGAATGTTTTGAGTTCAACATTATGCATGGTTAAGGAAGTCATACACAACCCTTGTTTGATAGCAAGCTAGTGGAATCACACTTAAACTTTACTGGCATAATATACAGTTATTTCTATAGATAATATCGAATATAGGAGATTCTTATCTTGAGTACTGTTCCTGAGATTGTATATGAATTCCCATGATTTTGACCAATAGCATGCCATGTGTCCAATCAGTACAGTGGTTAGAAAAAATTGTTAAAGCCTCTCAGTATGTTTTGGGTTCAACATCATGCCACATGGTTAGGAGGTCATACACAATCCCTGTTTGATGGCAAGTAGGTGTGTGTCACACATTTTGTATACATTCTAGTGGAATGGCACTTAAGCTTTGTCGCGATATCCCTCTACTGCATTATATACATGTAGTACCTTGACTGGATTTTATCATATAGAAGAATCAACTGTTCCTGAGATTGTGTATGATTTTGCACGATGTAGACCAACAGTATACATGCGTCCAATCAGTACAGAGCCCCCCCCCCCCCCCCCCCCCATTTGCAGCACATGTAAGTAGTCATCTACTACATGGGCATTTTATCTATCCACATACACTGATACACATAAGTGAAAATATTCTCTCCGCAAAACTAAGTGGCATATCAAATTTGAATGGTGTAGAAAGGACTTGCCTTAATACAAAAACGTACTTAGCACTTTTGAACTGAGTATTTATGTTTCTCTATTGCACTTTAAAACAATTGTTTCCTTCCTTTTTACACCATGCACCATTGCCTTCAATTCTTATACAATCACTAAAATTAATGCTCATGTGATTATATCAGATCACTTTCTCAGAGAAAATATTTGTAGTTATACTTAAATGTAGTTCTTGTGTTTATAATAGTGTTTATTCATTCTGTACACAGGTTAGGGCTGGGGACTACTGAAATTTTAAGTTCCTGCTACAAGTTACGTATACACCATACCAACATTATGTTTTATGTTTGGCTGGCCTTATGTACACCTACTTACTATACAGACAATAGGGTGT